>PVHP010003898.1:11598-75338 GCA_004024765.1 Zapus hudsonius | reverse complement strand
AAAATTCTCTTTGATATTCATATAAGAAATAATATTCACATATACAAACATTATATATCTGTATATGAAAAATAGAACACTACCTCAAATTCTTAAAATGATGACTTACATGGTGAGGCAGGAAATGAGTCGGAACAGGTCTGGTAATTACACTGCTGTGAGAAAACCTTTATTTTATAATTTTTTGGTTTTTATTAAATTGAGAACTTTAGTAGATGAATACACTGTAATTCGATCATCTTTCCGTTTTGGTTTTTATTAAATTGAGAACTTTAGTAGATGAATACACTATAATTCGATCATCTTCCCATTGGGGTATCCTCCCTGCCCCATTCCACTGAGGACAATCCTTCCTCTAGCTAGTCTGGCCTCTGTTTCGTTGTCTTGTTCCTTTTTTCTTTCTCCATCCCCATGTTCAAATGTTGATGGCTCAGAACAGTGCAGGTCTTGTGAGGTATCGGTCACCACTGTGAGGTCATTAATGCTCTCTTTGGTTCATATGGAGAGGACAGTGCCCCAAAGTACTCCCATGGCTCTTACATTCTTTCTGCCCCTTCTTTGGAGATGTTCCCTGAGCCTTGGAGAGAGGGATAGATAACTATTTTAGTATTGAGCTCTCAACAGCCTCTTACTCTGGTTTGATGAGTTGTATCTCAGTGTCTATCAGCATCTCCATGGAAAAGCTCCTCTGGGTGGCAGTGAGAGCAGCCCTCATATTCATTCTGTCCCTTCCTCCACTATGTTGCCTGATGGGGGGTTTGGGGGGACAAGGGTGATAGAGGTGACTTGCCCAGTCCTAAGCCCTGGAAGTTCTCTTCTTGTTATCTTGAGGAGTCTTGGATCTTTCCAACATTCACTGCCATCTTTAAAAGAAGCTTAGCTAAGAGAAAGTCAGAACGACATTAGTCAAAGAGCATAAGCAGTTAGAAGGACATTTTTAAGTTTAGAGAGACTTTACTAGATTCAGAGAAGGAAAGATTAGGATTTTTGATAAACATAATCTCTCCATAGAGCCAAAGAACCGGGGTAGCTTCCCTCTAGTCTTTGACCTTTCAAGTCAACGGCTTTTGACTTAGTTCTCAGTATCAAATATGAATTTCCTCATATCCAATGAGTGAGTGAGCCTCATATCCAATCAGAGAGCATATGATTACGATAATGTATGTGCATTATTGCACGTGTATTGCATCTTGTCTGGTGAGTTGATTTTGTAGCTTGCAGGAGTCGTGGCTTGTTTAGACTGTTCGTGACTTTTCTCCCCTGCAACTCACATATCACTTACATCACTATGGCAGCTAGTCAGCTTCATCTTAATTCCATTTGATTTCTCAGTGTCATGGACTATAGCCTGTGGTGTCTTCAGCATATGATCTTACCATAGATCTGGTGGGTAACCAAGTACTTGAGCAGTGGCCTACATTGTTTTAGGGCCTCATAGGCCCCCTGACCTGCAGCTCACTGTGGGGGTAGAGGGTGTTCCATTTCTGGCACTGGGATGTACTTAAATAACCTTTGGCTTCAGGGTAATGCTTCCTTCTCCAAACCTAGGCACTTTACCCCCCCCCTCTCGTTATATCTTTTAATTAGCTAATGAAGTAGGTTTCTCTCTCTCATTATGTCTTTTAATTAGCTAATGAAGTAGGTTTCTAGAGTACTTATTCCTCTATTCATACCATCGTTTGTTTTGTATAGCCCTCAACCAATATTGGAATAATGCAAATGTTTTTCATAATTATGTAAAAATAACACAAAAATTATTATGAAGTTCAAGGGCAACCAACCATCTCTCTAGTTGGTTGTATAATTAAATACAGTGAAACGGATTTGAAAATATTTAAAGGACAGCATGTTAATGGTATGTGAGTATATATCATATTCCCATGTAGAGACATAATATGGACAAAAAGTATTATAAAGTGCTAATGATATTCTTAATTGTAAAATAGTGATATTCTTAACAATAATATTGCTGTGGTTATCTTGAAACATATATAGAGAATTAAACTTGGGCCAAAGTTTTAAAAGTTCCATATAGTTTTACAGATGATTTTTATTAGATATTAAATGAACATTTAACTCCAATCATATATAAGCTCTTCCAAAGAGAAGAATTGGGGAAATGCTCTCTCTTATTGTGATAGTGGAATAATGACCCCTCCAAGATATCCAGGCTCTAGTCTCCGGAACCTCAGCAAACACTGCAGAGATGAACTAGGATTTTGAGGTGAGAGTTATCCTGGATTATCTTAGTGGGTCCCCTGCAATCATATGTATTCTCATAAATGAAAAGAGGGAGAGTCAGGGTAAGCAAAGGTGAGGGAACCATGGAGGGAGACCTCTAAGTGTTGGGACTGCTGGCTGGAAGGAGACCATGAGTCCTGGAGTGCCTGCTGCCTCTACAAGAGAAAAAAAGGCAAATAAATAAGTAAATAAAAACCAAGAGATTCCTCCTAGTGCCTCTGGAGTGAGCATGGCCCTCATGACATATTAGCTATAGACAGAGCGACTCACTTTGGACCTCTGACTTCCAGAATTACCAGATAACATTTTTGTGCTGCTTTAAATTTGTAGTGAATTGCTAACAGTAGCAATTCAAAACAACATACCCCTTGTACCCTTTAACAGATTAACAAGGGGCTGAAGAGATGGCTCAGTGGTCAAGACGTTTGCCAGCAAAGCCTAATGACCCAGGTTCAATTCACCAGTATCCATGGAAATCCAGATGCACAAAGTGGCACGTGCATGTAGAGTTCCTTCGCAGTGGCTAGGCACGTCCAGACTCTCTCTGTCTCTATCTCTATTTCTCTATCTCTCCGCTTGCAAATAAATAACTAGAATATTTTTAACAAGATTAACAAAACTTTGACAGAATCAAAGACAGTATGAAAAAGAAAATACAGAAGCTGATGATGTCTTTGAAATAGATGTGAACACCCCCCTCAAAAAAAACCTTGGCAGAACAAATTGGGCAAGTGTTAAAAAGCAAAAACAAAACAAACAAAAAAACTTCATTATCGTTAGGTTTAGCCCAGACATATGAAGACATTTTATCATTAGAAAAATTATTAAAGTAATTCACTACCATACAAATTGAAGAAAAGCCACAAGATAATTTTAATAGGTGAAAAAACGCATTCAATAACATTTAAAATACTTTTATGATTAAAAACTAAAAACTCCTGGGCCATAATGAAACAATTAGCTCTTTCATTACAAATAAGTATAAAACAATGGAAAATGTATTAATTACTCTTTTCAGATGCTGGACAAAAATAAGGCCTGACTATGATTTCTGAGAGAAGGGGATCTGTCTGGGGGTATGGTCCCGAGGGAGCCAGCAGTCCTGCTGGATTAGGGAGACAGAGACTGAAGCCAGGGCTCCGAGGTGCCTACAGCGAGAGGCTTGGATACTTGGATATCACCACTGGGGAGTCTCTGATCATTTGGCCATCCACCCGTGTGCATGTGCAGAAGGAGATTTCACAAACCTGAACAACAACAACAACAAAAAAAAACTAGGAAGAAAGAACAGGTGATCTGAGCATGGTGAAATAGTAGAACTCATAGGGTCACGAGGGATTTGAATCAAGCCCTTCCTAACAGAGCTGAAAGATAATCCTTGAAAACATCATCAGATTTATAAATTAATAAAAATCCCTGTGCCTCACTGGTGGAAGTGGCAGATGTTGGTAGCAAATTCCTGAAGAGGTAAAGGTAGGAAAATCAGTCTGGCCTCCACATTTTCCTAAAGCCAGGCATGGTGACCCCTAGTACTCAGGAGGCAGAGGTAGGAGGATTGCTGTGAGTTTGAGGCTGGCCCAGGACTGCAGAGTAAGTTTCAGGTCATCCTAGGCTAGAGTGAGACTCTATCTCGAAAAACAATACAACAGAAAAAAGCTGCCTGTGCCTTAAACAAAGTATATACTAAAAGACATGATAGTCCTTCTGCTGGACAATCGTTTATTCACAATGTCTAGCATCTAAGAAAGATCAGAGAAGCCTAAACCTCCTTGAGGTAATTTAACTAGAGATTAAACATGGTTTGGTATTGCCAACAATATTAATATTGTGATAAGTATTAATTGTCTATATCCTTTCATTGTAAACATCTGTTAATTTTTTTTTCTTTAATGAGGTAGCTGTGTGGAGGGAGTCTTAGCACTTGATAGACAGCTGTCAGGCCCTTCCTTGTCCTGGCTCTGCTGAGCAGAACGACCCCTTCACCACCACCTTCTCCGCCTCCTTCCTTTCCTCTTCCTTTCCTCTTCCTTCTTCTTCCATTCTTTTATAACCTTACAAAGATTTGGGTTTAACTGGGGTGTTTTCATTCTTTTTTCCTCTTTTCTTTTCCTTTCCCCATCCTCTCTTGTCGTGTCTCCACAACTTAGCCTTCAGCCTGCTTTCCTACTACTTGTTCCCTTTGTCCCTTCCTTGATTCTCATCATCTGAGCACTTCACTGCAGCTATAAGCCCTGTCATGCCCATTCTCTCCCCTCTCTCTCTGTCAGTCTTCTCTCTTCTCTGTACTTCTCTCTGCTTGCAAATATATATATATATATAAAGACTTCTCTCTGGACGAGACAAGGTTTGGTGAACTTTAGATGGCCCTGCTTACCCTGCTGTTCTCATTTGGGAGTGGAAGAAAGTGCCTCCTCAGTACCTAAACAAAAAGCTTGTGATTGGTGCTTATCGAAGACCTGTGAGTAGTTCATGTGAAGGACTGTGGTTGATGGAAGTCAAAATTGTGGTCATGTGGGGCTGTGATTGCTGGGATTACAATTCATGCATATTTGCCAATTTGTATAGAAATGGAAAATCTCTTGAAAATAAAAAATTATTGAAACTCACAAAGAGACAGAAAATCTGAGTACCATATCAGACTTAATTTGTATTTAAAACCATAGTCACAAATTCAAATAAAATTAGTGAATTAAAATCAAATTCACAATAGGCTCAGATTGCTTTCCTGTTAAATTTTTTCAAATATTTACAAATAAATAATGGTTTTACATTTAAAAATATATAATTTTATTTTATTAAAATTCATTTATTATATTAAAAATTCAAAATTCATTTCAAATGGCAAAAGGCCTTGGATATCCAAAACTATCCTTAGTAAAAAAAAAGCTACTCAGGAGGTATCACAATACCTGATCTAAAGATCAGGTACGTATAGATGCTCAAGCAAGGGACAGGGTCTTCAATTTTGTTCCATTGGTCTGTCTGTCTGTTTTTATGCCAGTACCATGCTATTTCTGTTATTATGGCTTTGTAATATACAATTCATGCATATTTGCCAATTTGTATAGAAATGGAAAATCTTCAACAAATAATACTGGACAAATTGGATAAATACATGTAAAAAATGAAACAAGGGCTGGAGAGATGGCTCAGAGGTTAAGGCACTTGCCTCCAGTGCCTAAGGCCCCGGGTTCAATTCCCCAGGTCCCACATAAGGCAGACCCACAAGGTGGTGGTCCTGGTGCTCTCTCTCTCTCTCTCTCTCTCTCTCTCTCTCTCTCTCTCTCTCTCTCTCTCTCTCTCTGTATCTGCTTGAAAATGGATAAATAAAATATTTAAAAAAAAAAAAAATGAAACAAGACTCATCTCTCTCACCATGCCCAAAAATCAACTCCAAATTGATTAAAGACCTCAACATAAGACCTGAAACATTGAAAACCCCTAAAAGCAAAAATAGGGGGAACTCTCCACGAGATAGGAGTAGGGAAAAACTTCCTGAACAAACCTCCAGTAGTACAGGAGTTGCAATAATCACTTAATTAACACGATGTCATGAAGCTAAAAAGCTTCTATAAAGACAAACATACCATACTTATAGCCAGCAGATCACCATCAGACTGGGAGAAAATCTTTGCCAACTATACCATGGGCAAAGAACTCAAAAAAATTAAGTAATAAAAAAACCAAATGCCTCACTCAAAAAAAGGGGCCTGAAAACTCACAGAGGAAGAAACACAAATGGCCAATTCTCCTTTAAGAAAATGTTCAACATCCTTAATCATTAGGGAAACGCAAATCAAAACAATGAGATTCCACCTTACTCCAGTCAGAATGGCAGGCATTAAAAAAATTTACCAACAAAGATGCTAGCAAGGATGCTGGGGGTGAGGGGCGAGGAACCCTTATTCACCACTGGTGGGAATGCAAACTGGTACAACCACTACAGAAAGCAGTGTGGAGACTCCTGAATAGGGTGGATATAGAACCACCAATGGACCCAGCTATCCCTCTACTGGGCATCTACCCTCAAGATTTCAAGCCTTAGCACAGAGACATTTGCTTAACCATGTTTATAGCAGATCAATTCATAATAGCTAAGAATTGGAATCAAAACAAATGTCCATCATTGGATGAATGGATATCAAAGTTGTGGTACATTTACACCATGGAATTCTACTCAGCAGTAAGGGAAATGACATAATGAAATTTGAAGAAAAGTGGACGGACTTGGAACAGAAGACACTTAGAAAACTCACACAAGAACAGAGAGACAAAAGCTGCATATTCTCCCTCACCTGTGGTTCCTAACCAGGTTAAGCTGAAATAGTAAGCAGACCTGACATGAGCATCAGGAGACTGACAAAGGGGATGGATGGAAGGAATTGGGGGTTAGGGAGAATGGGAGAGCAGGGGGAGATATACACTAATCTAAACCAATAATGAATCAATACCATAAAATCTTACTTTTTTACAGTAAACTTTCAAGGAAGCTGTGGGCATCACCTGGTAAGAATGGCCCTGAAGAGGGTGGGAAGAAGCCTAACCCCAAGACAAGTGGCATTGACCTATAACTGCCTGTCCCAGTAAATGGTTACTTCCAACACTGAGCTGTTGATTGGAGATACCATGAGGTCTCCAAAACAAGACAAGCTTATGTCAAAGCTCTTAAGTACCCGCCCCAAGCAAAAAGTAAGACCCTATTGTGAAGATGCCACAGACTGCAGTCATAGAACACCAAGAGAGCACACTGGATCCAGTAACGAAACCAGCTGGCTAGTCTGTGTAGTGCTGGAAGGTGCTACATGAGCTGCCAGGGGAAACTGGCCAAGAAAGCAGAGGAAATTGATATACAACACTGACTGAGGGCCTGAGAATGCAGATGACTCTGCTATATGGCAGAGACCAGCAAGGCAAGAAGTGCTCATCTGTGCAGCAGTGGTGCAAAACCTAGGTTAAGCCTTAATCAATGGCTTGCTGATTGGCTAAGAGATCCACTCAATGGCAAGGAACCCTTAGCTGGACCTGGGATCCAAGGTAAACTCCAATGGAGACCAAAAACCCAGACTCCAAGGAGAAGCCCCCACTAATCATGGGCCTACAGAGAGGCTACACCCACTAGATTCTAGCCAAATCAACAATGTTTGTCTCACTTAACCTATACTGATATCACTCTCTGTTCTGTTTGTATTTTTCAGAAGGCAGTGAGAACTGTAGACAACCCAATTCCACCAACAGGACCTGAGATGATGGTTGACATCCAGGCAGGAGATGAACCACCCCTAACTCATTATCTAGGGCTCAAATGAAACCGTTAAGGAAGTGGGGAGATGAGCAAGAGTGCTACCTCCACAGCAAGTCAGATAACCTATCAAAGGGCAATGGAGACAGACACCAAGAATATCCAACATAGCCCAAAACAGAAACCCAGAGACTCTTAAGAGCTCAAAAGTAAAGCAGACTTAAAACATACCCACCATGGCTCAGGGAGCTTTGCAGAAGAGGAGGCAGAAAGATTGTAAGAGCCATGGTGGGGAGAATATCCAGAGACATTGCCCCCCTCAACAACAACACCACAAAATAGCTGGCTACTGCTTGTACAATTCATAATTCCCCCAGCACATGGACTATTCCAGAAATCCCATTGAGGAAGGCACTATGGGTTGGGGGCAGGGAGGAGGAAAATGGGGGTACCAACACAAGACTTGTTCATATAGTGTTTCTAATTCTTGACAATAAAAAGGTTCATTAAAATTTTATGTAATTCCCTCTCACCACCATCTTACCTCCCCTCCCCACTCCAATGAACCCCCTCTTTTTTCTAATTTATAATTTATTATTATCATTATATAGAACTTGTACGCTATAATTATAATGAATAAAATAATTTTGAAAACACTTCAACTTTAATTTCTGAGGGTTTTTTTTTGAGGTAGGGTTTCACTCTAGCCCAGGCTAACCTGGAACTCACTCTGTAGTCCCAGGCTGGTCTCAAACTCACAGTGATCCTCCTACCTCAGCCTCCCAATTGCTGGGATTAAAAGCCACCACACCCAGCCATTTCAGAGGTTTTTTTTTTTTAATCTTAAATATATATTTATTGTCCATAATGTGTTACATTATTCAGTGGGCAAACAATGAGTTGTTATCCCCAATGCCCCCCTCCCCATCCCCAATCAGCTGGATATCCTCCTCCGAGTACCATCTGGATCAGTCCTTGTGGCAGGGGACCCTGGATAGCCTAGTACTCAGCCCGGTCCTCCTGGCCCAAGTGTGTTGTTACTGAGGGGTGCCATGCCTCTGGATAGTCTCCCCCACCACAGCTCTTAGAATCTTTCTGCCCTCTCTTCTGCATAGGTCCCTGAGTCGTGGTGGATGAGTATTAAGGCTGCTTTAAGGTTGTGAGTTTAGGGGTCTTTGTGTCGAAGATCGTTGGTTTCTGTCTCACTGGCGTTTCAGAGTTTTTAAAACTCCTCAGAAAATCAAGAGCAGGGAAGAATTTCATCACTCTAATGGAAGACATTTACAAAGAACTACAGTGAACATCATAGTATGAAACACTGAAAACATTTCTCTAAAGGAGAAAAATCACAGAGCCAGGGATATGGCTCAGTGGATAAAGTGCTTGCCATGCAAGTGTGATGACCTGAGTTCAGATCCCCCAGAACCCACGTAGAGCTGGACACTGTAGTACAAGCATCTGTAATCACAGCGCATCGATAGTGAGGAACCAACAGGCTATAGAGCCTGGTGAGTGCAATGGCGAACAACCAACCAGAGACATCAAATGATTAAAGATGAGGACCAACACCTGAAGTCCTCTGACTGACACATGTGTTCTGTGGCATGTGTGTCTCAGCACACACACACACACACACACACACACACACACACACACACACAACTACAAAAACAAAAGCAACACAGATATAAAAGAAATAATAAAACTGAGTTTTGTATGTTAACAACATAACTGTGTATGTAGAAAATCCTGGAGTGTATAAAGGTGATTAGAACAAAAGAATTTAGAAAAGGTATTTCTTAATTACCTGAAAATTTAACAATGTAAATAACAAATATTTGTTATGTCCTGGTTGCTGTAGATGAGCCAGGTGTGGCCCCATGTGACTATAATCCCAGAATCTGGGATGCTGAGACCGAAGAATTATGAGTTTGAGGTCAATCTGGACTACATAGACCCTGTCTTACAAAACGGGAGTGACTGGGAACGTAACAACACAGTGGTACATCACTTATGTGGCGTGTACAAGGCCCTGGCTTTGATCTGCAGCAGAAGAGAAAGAAAGGGTGGCTGAGGAGGAAGGAAGAAGGAAAGAAGAGAGGGGAAAAAAGAAGAAGCAATTTCAGGTAGTTTACCTGGGTGCCTGTGACTCAGGCTGTCTTGTAAGCTGTGACTGGTGTCATCTGAGGCTGCTTCTCACTGGAAGGCTTGGTGAAAGAGGTTCCACTTCCCAGGTCACTTACATGGCTGTAGGTACTAGTCCATTCCTCGTGGGCTGTTGGAATGACGTCATGTTTAGAGGACTCCTATGTAACCTGGGCTACACATTGTTGTCAAATAATCTTCTCCAGAGACATATATTAATGTGGCAAGAGACTTCCATCAAAGCAAGCAAGCAAGAGAAAAGAAGCTAGTATGAGCAAGATAGGAACCAGTCTTTTAGCCATCTAATTTGGAAGCATCTCATTTCCGTTTGCTAGGGGAAAGTCACTAGGTCAACTCAGGCATGAGGGGGAGAGGAGTTACATAAGGACATTAGTATAAAAAGAAGGAATCACAGGGGACATCAGAAACCACATGTAAGGCACATGGTCACTACATAAGAAACAATTGTATTTATGTGTGCTTGGAAAAATATGGGAAACAAATCTTTAAAATGCTATTTTTAATAACACCAAAATTACAAAATACATAAGGTACAGATTTTTCTGAAATATGTACAAGACCTCTATAATGAAAACTGAAAAGTAATAGTGAGATAAATGAAAAAAGACCTAAGTAGATGAAGAAATATAGCATGTTCATGTATTGGGAAACTCAATATTTTTATAATATCTGTTTTTACCCAATTGATCTGTAGATTTAATGAATTTCATCTAAGATGTTCTGTAGAGTCAACATAATACCAATCAAATCCCGGGAGGATTTCTGTAGAAATTGAAAACAAACTCTAAAACTCACATGGAAATGCAAAGGACCTAGAATAGAAAAAACAATCTTGAAAAACAAGAATAAAAGTGGAAGATTTAAACTATTTTAAGACAAAGTATAAGTCCCAATAGTTAAGGCAGAATGATGTTATTAACAAGGTAGATGAATAGAGTGATAGAATCACACACAGACCAGAAACAAACCAACACTTACATGGCTTGTTGATTTTAACCAAGCACTTTACCACCATTAGGAAATAAATATCTTTATAACAAACATTAGAGAAATAACTGGATACATGAAAAATATTCCCACTAAGAGTTCACACCATATTCAATAATTCAGGCTGAATCATACATCCTAAACATAAAATCCAAAATGTCTACAGGAAACATAGGAGACTATAGTGTACAACCATAAAATTGGCAAAGATTTCTTAGACAAAAACCTTAGAAGTTGTCATGGTTTGACCCAGGTGTCCCCCACAAACAAATGAATGTGTTCTGATAGATCGATCCTCAGCTGATGGCAATTTGGATTTTACGATCTCCATGGAGCTGTGTTGTTGGGGCAGGCTTATGGGGGTTATAAGCCAGCTTCCCTTTGCCAGTGTTTGGCACATCTTCCTGCCGCTGTTTGCAGTGCTGTGGTGGAGGTGATGTCCACCCCTCTGCTCATGCCATCGTTTTCCAGGATGGAGTCTCCCCTCGAGTCCATAAGCCTAATAAACCCATTTCTCCACAAGCCGCTTTTGCTTGGGTTCTTTCTGCACAGCAACTAGAAAGCTGACAGCAACAGAAGTTATCACAATTTTCAAAAGATTAGGGGGAAATGGAGTAACAGAGGAGTTCTACACTTCAAACGATATTCACAATAAAAACCAATATTCACAAAATAATATAAAGGATTTGTGCCTAGATACAAAACTCTTACAATTCAATGATAATAAGAATTCTAATTTTTTAATGAGCAAATCATTTGAACAAACATTTCACAAGGAAGATATGTGAGTGGCAAAGAAGCAAACAAGAAATGTGCAATATCATAACCCGCCAGGGAAATACAAATGAAAACTACAGTGAGGTTCATCACTATCTGCTAGAATAAGCAATATTAAGAAGACCACATGAAGGATTGATAAGATTCTGAAGCAAGTGGGCTTTTTCATACCTTTTTGGTAGAGTATTAAAGTATTGAAACCTATTTAAAAATCTATCTAGATATTTGTCACAAGTTTTTGTACAACATACTTCATGATCCAGCAATTCTACTGCTGGTTATTTATCTGCCTTTTTTGAGTGGTCTTTAGCCCCCATACCAATTATGCTCATTATAATAACACCTTAGAGAAATTTTTAGTGAATATAATAGTCATTGCTCATTAGACAAAATACCTCCCAGATGCCTGCAGGTTAATGACACAAAGATGAATCAAAGGAAAAGGTAGACACTGGATGTGGTGATATGCACCTGTAATACCAGCACTTGTGAGGAGGAGGCAAGAGGACTGTGAGTTTGAGAGCAGCCTGGTCTATATAGAAATGCTACTCTTCTCCACAAAGCCTGTCTGTGGGGAGCCATGTTAAAAACAGTGATCCAAAGAGCCTGTTTAAAAGGGTTTTCTGCCTATACCAAGGTATATATATATATATATATGTATATATCAAGGATATATAAATGAAAATACAATGCAAGATTGCTTTTTAAAGTCATTTTCAGTGCCTAGATAGAAAAATAATGTGGAAAATAGGTATTCATCCGCTGAGGAGTGTGAATTAGTATCCCTTTTGGAGAATAATTTGTAACATGTGCTATACTTGAAGATTAACATATTGTTTGGCCCAACAATTCTTCACCTAGCACAACCCTTGAGGGAAAAAAATGTGTGTGCACAAGGAGTTGTGGGCAAGAATGTTCATAACAATAATATATGTAATAAGAAAATATTCTAGAGCACATAGTAATATGAAAATAGGTAACCTGTATGTTTAAAGCATGATGTCATAGTCAGAACTGAAAATGATTGCTCCAGAGCTTACTGCAGCAATCCGGATGGGGCTCATAATCTTAAGAGAAAAACATTTTACCAAAGTCTGGAGATGTCCTGAGGAGATCAACTTTCAGAGAGTGGTTCTTGGTGTTGCAGAATAGAGATATGCAGGGCTGGGCGTGCAGCATAGTGCACAGACCTAGCGTAGGCAAGGTTCTGGGGATCAATCCCCAGCATTGCAAACAAACTTCAGAAGAAAAGTACATGTGGAGCTTCAGCAAAAGTTCAAACTCAAGTTCAAATATTTCTTATGCCAAATAGTGGGTATGCAGATGTTTTTATGTGGGTTTTTGATTCTGGGGTTTTTGGTAGGAAGGTTGGTTCTTTTGGGTTTTGACTGAGATAGGATCTCACTCTGTAGCACAAGCTAGCCTGTAACTTACCATAGATAGCCCAGGCTGGTCTTGAATTTGAAGCAGTCTTTCTACCTCAGCCTCTAGTGTGCTGAGATTACAAACAGGAGCCACTATGCTCAGCTTTATGTTACCACGTTTTATGAGTCAAAAGAATTGCAAAATTTAAGTTATCACGAGGTATTTCCAATATGTGGTCAAATTTACAGCAGGGTGGGAAAGAAAAATAACAGTCAGATTTCTATTGATATATTTCATATATTTCAGAAGAGAAACTCCTATAAATGTATCTGTCTAATCATTTCATATTCACTTTTTTGTTTTTGTTTTGCAAATTCATTTACTTGCTTTTGTTTTTTTAAGACAAGGTCTTATATAGCTGAAGCTGGCCATGAACTTGTTATGTAATCAAGAATGACCTTGAATTCACGATCCACCTGCCACTCTGTCCAAGTGCTAGGATTTCCAACCTAAGCCACCATACCTGGGTGCAGCTTCAATTTTGGTAACATTTTTTGCAATATGTTTGCAATATGTTCCTGCCTGAAGTAGGAAACCTAGTTATAGGACCCGTATATCGAGTTCCAAATTTGATAGCACCCCTAAACCCAGGGGCTATGCACCAGCATTGGAATTTAAAAAAAAAAAAAAAACTGCTCTCAAAATCTCTTTTGCTGATCCACTTAGAATCTCCAGACAGTGAGGTCCTTGTCTTTGTCTTATTTACCTGTACAACAGATGTGTTGACTTCCACCAGGCAAGGGATCATCTTTTCTTATCTTCAGCACAGAAGGGAAGGCTAAAATTCCTTCCCCCCTCCCCCAGTGCCTTTCGCTAACTAGCAAAGAGGTTTATTTTATTTTAATGAAGCCTATGAGAGATGATTCATGCTTGAGAGCAGCCTTTTCCCTTTACTTAATGACAGCTTTGGCTTCTGAAAGTAAGCTAAAAAGTCGAAAATCCCATGTGGCTTTCAGAACATACAGACAAGCATATGTGCGGTGCTTTCAACATTTCTTTGTTAGCAGATCTGCTGTACACATGAGCAAGAACAGCCTAGACCCTCAGAAGTGGAGACCTGCAAGAAAAGTCACCTTGTAATTTCCCATTGTTTGCCTTGCAATTGTTCCCTTAGGGAAAAGGGGACCAACAATATGTCAAGTCACAGTGTGCGCACACCGGTGCATTTCTGAGCAAACATGTACAGCTGTTTTCTCTCTGCTGTGCCTGATTTCAGACTCTGAAGTGGTCATTTATTTAAGAGTAAGACAACAACAAAAACCTGCCTATCTTTTCCTATACCGATGGGAATTATAAGCTTGTAACCAAAGAATCTACTCTTTTTGGCTATTTGTTTGAAAAAATAAGAATGGGTGTGCAAGGCTGCGGATATAGATTCCTTGCGTAGAACTCACAAGCCCGTGTTAAAAATCCCAGCACCACATAAGCCTGGCGTGGTGACATATGCCTGTAATTCCAGCAGGAGGTTTAGAAGGTCAAGATCATCTTTGGTTATGAAAGTTAGAGGCCATCTGGGGCTACATGAAACTTTGTTTCAAAAAAAAAAAATAAAAACAGAAGAGTATCCACACCAGTAGGTGTATTAGGAACTCAGGTTTGTTTTTTATTGTGAAGAAGAAAGTATATGGTTTGATCAGCTCTCCTGGCTCATTGCCCTCCACCCTCTTTCTCGGGTCCTCTTTCTCGCTCACCTCCTCCCTCTTTCTCGGGTCCCTTGCATCTCGGGTTGATTGGGGTTCCTGAGCTCCCAACAGAGCAGAGGTCCAATCTAGCTCAGAGCTTTTCTCCTCAAGCACCGTTGCTCTTTCTTCTTCAACCCGCATATGCTTGCCGAGGAATTCAATCTTTGCATTTCTGATTTGTTTACTTTAAAGTATTGTGTTGTGAGAGCCATTTGATGTCTGCGAGACTGTTTAAACATTTTCATAAAGCTCTGTAAAAACATTTTCTCCCCAAACAGGAAACCAGATTTTGCCATGTGTTAATAAACATAAAGTATCATTGAGCTCCAAGATCACAACCTGGTGACGCCGAAAGAAATCCACACTTAAACCAGCAATCTGTTTCCCATCTCTTATTTGTCTGAGTATAAAGTGCCTCACAAAAAAAGTGCTTTCTCTTTTTGCACGTGATTATTATAATTCTGTGGTTACATTAGGACCACACAGACACCCAATCTTTAGGACTCAGTCATTCAGCACCCATGAGTGACTGTCGGGCACAGAAACATCAACACAAGTGAGGCTCAGCTTTACATTTAAAAGCCCATGTGCCATGGTGTAGCTTAGAAAACAGGAGCAAAGTAAAACACAAGTCAGTAAGTGCAACAGCAATGCTGTCTTATGGAATCCCAGAAGTCAGGCATTTCAGTCAACTGACTCCGGGAGCTTTCTGGAACTTTAATAGTGAGAATGATTTATCATTCTAAACAAGAGAAAGTGTGGGTTATATAAGAAATGCTTATTGGACTGGGGAGATATCCCAGTGGTTAAAGGTGCTTGCTTGCAAAGCCTATAGCCCATTCCCCAGTACCCACGTAAAGCCAGATACACAAAGAGGCACGTATGGGTGAAGTTCTTTGCAGTGGCAAAAGGCTCTGGTGCACCCATTCTCCTATTTTATCTCTCTCTTTCTCCTTCCCTCTTTTTTAAGTAAATAAGAAAACTAAAAAAAAAAAAAAAACAGAAATGCTTGTTAAGTGCTGGGACATAGCTCAGTGGGATCAACGGTCCTGGGCTCAGCTAACAGCTTTACAAGGAAAAAGGTGCTTCCCCTCAGTGTCACTCATGTGCCTGTGTTACAGAAGATGGGGGGAGGGATGAGAGGCAAAGCAGTTTGGTGTTGCTAGGGAGTAAAGTGTAGGACAGATGAGCCCTAAAGGCCAGTGAGGCTCAGCTCCCTGGCAGCACAGTGGAAGACGACCAGGGAGCCCTGGAGACAGGGCTGCCTTAACCTCTGTCTCAGTATAAATGACACCAAAGGTCTATGGGGTCTAGAAATTAGGAGACCCACTCTGTAATAAAAAAACAAAAACACACACTCCAAGAAAAGAGGGCTGCCAGGCCAGAAAACAAACAAATAAACAGCTAGCTGCTTAAGACTACCTTGACTCTTCCCTAAATTCTCACCATTTCCTATAGGCTCTTACCCCAGCCAGACCTTGATGTGTTTTCAGCTTGAAAGCTCAGATTCCTGGAGCACCTGTTCTCTCTCTCTCTCTCTCTCTCTCTCTCTCTCTCTCTCTCTCTCTCTCTCTCTCTCTCTCTCTCTCTCTCTTTCCCCATCTCCCCTCTCTTTTCCTCCCTCCCTCTTTCTCCTTGCAAATAAATAAAAATATTTAAGTAAAAATATAGTTAAGTGGAGCCAAAAAAATTGTTCTCATATTTCGTTTTTGTGTAGCTGAGAAAGACAGCAATTTTCAGATGGAACCTCACTTTTAAAAGCACCCCCCACTGCCAAAAGAGAAAGGGAAGCAACACAGGAAATATAGAAAGCAACTTTGCTTACCAAGTATAGATTTTTTTTGTGGTATGAAAGCTAACTTCCCTGCCAAACCACTGAGCCATCTCTCTAGCTTTGTTTTAAATCTTATATTGGTTCAATTTGTCTTTGCCATGCCTGGTGCCATCTTTTGCAATGTGAATATTTATTCTATGCTATTATGCTTTTGGAATTACTGCTCAGTTGAAAGACCTTGGACCATGGAGATGTTTGAACATCATTGAGATTGATAAAAAACTATGTGGACTTTTGGAGTTAGGCTGGGTGCATTGCATTTTACATCATGTATGCTTATCATGCCCCCAAAGCTGCCAAAACCAGGTTCTTTGTGCCAGCAATGAGAAAACTGACTGCAACACTATGCTTCAAGCGAACCATGGTAACATATTCTTTTGAAATAGGCTTTTATGTATCCCAGAATGGTCTCAAACTAAATAAGTAGCTGAGTAGTTGAGATTGACCTTGAATTAGTAATCCTTCTGCCTATACCTTGGGAATGTTGGGATTGGTTCTAGGAATCAAACCCAGGGCTTTGTGCATGCTAGATAAGTCTCTACCAACTGAGATAATCTCCAGACCCTCCAAATTATCCTTAAAAACTCATTCCGGAGCTGTTGATTTGGTGAGCTTCAGAGCTCTTCAATTGTCTGAATATAAATCAATATATAAAAGTATAAATACACATATCTAATCTGAATGAATGAGTCCTAAAGATTGGGTGCCTGTGTGGTCTCAATGTGCCCATGGAGTTATAATAATCATGTGTTAAAAAAGAAAGTACTTTTGTGTGGGGAACAACACAGATTATTTCAATCTGACTTGTATTAAAGGGTATGGTGGTTTGAATGTAAAATAGTGCACATAGACTCGTGTGCATGAATCCCCGGTTGCTCTGTTTGGAAAATTTGTTGAGCCATGTTGGAAGAGGTAGGTCACTGGAGGCAGCCTTGGGGTGTTCTAGTCCAGCCCCACTTGGTGCTTCTGCTCTTTCTACTTCCTTGATGTTGATGTGAAGATGTGACTCTGGCTGTCTGCTCCTTCCATGCTTTCCTCACCATGTTGGACTTCCCCTTGAAACTGTAAAGGAAAATAAACTCCTTTCTTACATTGCTTCTGGTCAGGTATTTTGTCCCAGCAATGAGAAAATAACTTTTATAAAGAGGTTTAAAAATATAAACATCTTTCTCATTTGCTCTGTTTCTTTTCCCAAACAAAAGTATAGAATCCTTAAATGACAAGGATAAAACATCTTAACAAGGTGATGTAAATTGACAGCAAGAAAATGAGCACATGATCAGCATTCTATGGGTGCCATCCAGATTTGGAGCCACAATTCTGGAGTCAGATGCAACCAGATGTGACCTCTGACTCCACTCATTGGTTATCTTGCAAAAAGTCTCCTAGGCTCCCAGTTTTCTCACTTGTCAAAAGGTTTCATCTGCTTTACTGTTGAGGTCTTAAGAGTCTTTGGATTTCTGTGGAAAGACTGTAAGAGCCATGGTGGGGGAGAATATCCAGAGTCATTGCCCCACTCAGCAACAACACACAAAGAAAAAAAAACTGGCTTCCTCTGGTACAATTCATAACCCCCTATCCCAAGGTCTGGTCCAGCAATCCCACCAAGGAGGTCCCCAGAGGGTTGGGACAGGGAGGAGAGAAATGGGGTACCACCACAAGATTTGCTCATACAATGTATCTAATTGTTGACAATAAATATGTTTTTTAAATGTATTGTCTACTCCTATGCTCTTTCTTCATGGCAATGTTAAAAGGATGAATAGATAATAAATTAAATTTTGTCATAGACATACTTAGTCCAACGCCTGCCATTTAGCAATCTCCTTATAAACTTGTTTTATCATCCTAGGAAGGACAAGAGGGCATTGTGCCCAAAAGCCTATAGGAAAGATTTGCTGAACAGATTTGGTTGGAGGCTGAGCTCCTCATTGGTAGTAGCTGGCATGCTGAAAAGCTGCTGACTCATCAGTGTGCTTGCTGTGGTTTTCTAGGCAAGACAGAGCACACAAGTCTCCAATTTTTCTCTTATTTAACTTTGCATCACTTTGAAGACAACGCCAGAGGGGTTACACTTGCATGTGAGGATATTTGTACACATATCTAGTCTAAGTTGATTCAACATAAATGAAAGATTGGATGATATTGTTAATATGAATAAGGTAAAGAAAAGAAAGACTGATTCCATTGTACTTCTGAGAAGATCCATGTAGCCCAATCAATCAGGGGTCTCCAGAAAATGCCTCGTCCAGCTGCTTTGCAGGCTGGCCCCAATTTCCATTCCTGAAACACCGATGCCTGTGGATATTAACCAGCCATCCAATTGACAGTCTGGGTTTCCATCTCTGTTCTGTGGTGAGAGCACGCAATGCATCCCAGGAAGCCGATCAATGGTTTGCAAGCAGGACACGCGATACCATCTCCAGCACTCCAGCCGCAGCTGAAATCCAATTCCATCAACTGGCTTGGATTTGGAGGAGAAGTAAAAGTCACATTTTGGAAAAGTGGGATTGATTCTTCATGTTATACCTGATGAAAAAAGAAAAAAGAAGAAAAGCAGCTATGGGGACATTCTACAAACTATATCTCTACTTATCAATGGTAAAGAGGCAAAGTGAAGTCCTTGGTTTAGAAAATTTGTATTAATTTTTAATAAAATTTTGTGACTTTCACAGAACTTCAGTTTTCTTAAAAATATTTTTATTTATTTGGAGAGAGAGAGAGAGAGAGAGAGAGAGATAGAGAGAGAGAATGGACTATGGACACGCCAGGGTCTCCAGCTACTGCAAATGAACTCTTGTGCATCTGGTTTTACATAGGCACTTGGGAAGTGAACCAGGTTGTTAGGCTTTGCAGGCAAGCACCTTAACCACTGATCCATCTCCTCAGCCCAGCACTCTGTTTTCTTAACTGCAAAAAGAGAGAAGGGACTGGGGAGATGGCTCAGTCAATTAAACACACTCAGAGTCCAGCATCCACTAGACACTGGGTGGGTGTGGAGACCTACCTATAATTTGGGAGGCAGAGACAGGGTACCTCCAGGGCAAGCTGCTGGCTAGACTAGCTGAATCCACAGCTCTGCATTGAGAGACCCTGCCTCAGTAAATAAAATGGATGATTGAGGAGGACACCTAGCATCAACCTCTGGCTTCTACACACACATACACATACATGTGCATCCACCCAGATATGCCTAAATACACACATGAACCATACATATACAAAAAAGATAATCGTGCACTTTGAGTGGCTGTTAGAAATTAAATTACATAGCAGAAGCAAATGATCATAAAACTATTGAATGAGGTCCTTATTTGCATGAGCCTCTTGCAGGACAACTATCCGATTTTGTACATTTGTATCTTCTTTCTTAAAGAGGGTCCAAAATCCTGTAAGCTTCCAAGTTTATTTACCTGGGTGGGTGCACATGGCAGTTGCTCAGAGGCAGGGTTAGGTCACAGGACAGGAGATCAAAGGAGGAGATGGCAATGTCTTTGGAGACGCTGGACTTTATTTCACATTTATTACTTGTCAGAGTGTCTGACTCTTGACTAAATGCCTGTGCTTAAAAGGGATCTGAGTAAATTATCCTGTAAAATTATAAGTTGATGGACTTAAGCTGCTACTGTGCTCAGTGGGACCTGCATGGTAGCTGAAAAATGTCCCTAAGGGAACTGACCTCTCATGGCAGAATTTCTGACTCAGTGACTGGGGTGAGGAGGGACCACGAAGCATGACCCCCCCACCCCGAATCCCATGAGGCCAGCAGCCTGAAATGCCAAAGGCTGCTCTGGTTTACAGCTCTGGAGCCCACCCAGCCCTGGCATGCCTTTCGGCTGACAGCCTCCTCTCAGTTATGCACTCAGGATACCATGTCCAATCCACACCCCTCCCTTCCTTTCTTCTTCCTTCTTTCTTTCCGCTTCCCCATTTTTCTTATTCCCCTGCTTTTCTTCTTCTATGTTCTCTCTTCCATTTCACGAATCATGATACAAATTTCAATTCAAGATAAAAATGTACTTTATTTCACCCTTTCGGCTGTGATTAAGTTCTGTCCACAGCAGGGACATCACTGTTTCCATGACAACTGGTACACTCTAAAGCCAAGGAGGATGACAGGGTAGAAAGTATAAAGAAGGCAAAGAGGTTTGCTACAGTTGCTTTTCACCAGCTAAAGGGGAGGAACAGAATTATGGAATCCCAGGGCTGGAAAGAAATTTACAAGGTCACTGAATCGTGTAGCTACCTCCAGAAGAGCAGTAATGAAATCATTGTGGAGATAAGCAAATGTCCTTTCTTTAAAGACTGGCTAGAACAGATTCCATAATCTCCTTTGAAAGGCATTCAACTGGTATTTTTAAGGGTAGTTATTTAGCATTGATCCAGGCAAAGCCTGGGTGCCTGAGTCTAGTCCACCGTCAGAATGGAGAGACTGATAATGCCGCTGTGGGTGAGCCATCCAGCCTTCTCGGGCAAGTCAGAGACCGCCTGGTTTGCTTGGGATCCTCCAAGCTGTTGTGCTCAGCCTTTTCTATTCTATCCTCAGCCTTGCTAAGCACTTCATCCAAGTACCCGGGCCCACAGCATGCAAGCAAGCATGAAAACTTCTTCCCTCTCTTTTATTCTCAGAAGAATGCTTCAGATTTCAGGCTGCTTTTATTATTCACAACATTTACAGTAGTTTCAAGCATATGAAAGTGTTGTGGAGGCAGTGTTAGGAGTGAATATTAATGCTAGCTCTAACTTTGAAAGAAAAACAGAATAATTTCTGGTAGTTGGATGCTGGGATCTGGAGAGAGTTAAGATTTCATGCTTTGGCCCGGCAGCACTTAGCACATGTCAGTGCTCTAGATATTTGTTCACAAGAAATGAGAAGGAGCCAGTGGGTGGGATGCACGTGAGGTAGTTGTTCAGATGATTCAGGTAAAGGTAAAAGGACAACCATTTTCCCCTCAACTGTGCAGGGAGCGCCCATGTACAGCCATCGAACTGTGAACACAGGATGTGAAGGAGAGAGTAATTGACAGGAAGGAGCCTGGCATGGTTAATATTTCCCCCAACATTAAAACGTTAACTCAGAATAGGCTTTTGAGCTCTGGTTCTTTGGGGCCAGGACTTTACCTAGCAGAATCAAGGCAGCTGACTGACCAGAGGTGGAATGCAAGCATGGCCTGCTTTGGCTGAATCCCTTGTTGTCTCTTGCTAACTCAAGCTCAGTTGTCTGCAGCAAGGCAGGCATCCCGGCCTAAATTTCTCTTATTCAAATGGGATGGTGATATCTATCACTTGAGTCTGGCTAAGAAAAGTATGTAATAGTGACCCTGACATATGGCAAATGGCTAATATTGTTCTGTTATTTTGTCCTCCGAATGAGCATCCCTGGAGGAAAGTGACCCAACCTCCTTGGGTTGCAGACCCTCCCCTACATACATGCATCTCATTCTAGACTTTTCTGTTTCTAGCGGGAGGTACACCCAGAACGGCCTTCATAATCTCCTATTTATTAAGGGTAATTATTCAGCAGTTGATTCAGGCAATGCCTAAGTACTTTAGGTAACTCTACTTACGCAGCCAGAACCAACAGAGTATCTACAAAGCGTAAGTTTGACTTGGGCACGAGTCCTCAGTGGTGAGGTCTGCTTGTCTCCCTTCTGGTGTGTTCTGGTCATGTGCACACAGCTTCCTGACCCTCTCTGTTGCTTGGTCAAGAGTAGATGACAATAGACAGAGAGTTGGGATGGAGAGAAACTGGGATAGAGGGACAGGTGCTGCCTGAACTTCTTATTTCCCTTCTTCCTGCCTTGAATGTTTACATGATGTCCAGAGTAGAAATACCAGCCCTGAAAACGTGTATGTTTCACGACTGTCAGTTTCTAGTTGCAGAAAACTTATTGGGGAGGAGAAAAAAAAAACTATGTTAGTTGGAAAGGTTTTTTCCAGCAAAACTGTTTTTAACAGGTAAGCCATGCTAACACTGGTCGTCATTATGGGTGATCACTGTACCAATGTGGGCCTTTCCTCTGTGAACCATATGTCATGACATTCTTCTAATATCTACTGCCTCAGTCTCTCCCACACCCACGATCAAAAACCCAGATTCCTTACCACCTTCTTACATATTGCTCCTCTACACCTTTTTGCCCCATCTTATTTCAAACTCCTTTCTACATCTGAGTCACTCAGAACCCATTTATAGTTTTCATAGCACACTGTAGGCTTTTTGTTTAATCCATCTGCTCACCTGTACTTAATGGCTTGAATGGCCTTTCCTTCTCATTTCATCCTTGGTCCTGGTTACCACCCCCCTATTCACCTCTTGGAGATTTGGTTAAACAGATTTGTTTAACTAGACATATATGAATCCTCCTCAGGTCTTCTTCTGTTTAGAAATCTCCTGCCTCGTCTTTCAACTGGGACTATGCTCTGAATATATCTATTGATAGCTCCTGTTTACCATCCCTCCTACCTGTGTGCTGATAGGTAGGCCTCCCCGCTACACTGTATTCCCGGGGGAAATTGACAGAGGCTCATTCATCTTTCAAAGTCCTATGCTGGTCATATTTCTCAGTACACAGCAAGAACTGAATAAATATTGTAATTGAATAAATTATTAAATAATTTTAAATCCTCAAAGCCCAAGTCAAGTCCATATAACAAGATGTAAGCAATAACTAGACAAATCCTGTGAGGATCACAGGCTCAGGTCTGGAGACAGAAATGAGTGAATGGAGAACCTGCTGCATGGCAGGCCAGGGGCTCCATCGCCCACTTCAGGGCCCCTGGGGAAAATCCTGAGAGCTAACAGGAGTCCACAGATGCAACTGAAGTTCATGGATGGAAAGAGAAGCATCCAGAGCACAGAGCCCTAAACCCATCTCATGTCCAGCATTAGTGAGAGTCTCCACAACTCAACATTTTGGGACCACGCTGCTGCTTAATCTTGCAGGATCCTTTGAATAAAATGATGTGCAGTACAATGGTGGTAATTAGCTGGCTAGATGGTTGTCCAAAGCCTCACTGGCTAGAGGTTGGAGCAATCTCCCATGACATGACAGGAGTCATAGAGCTTCTGAAGATACCTGCCTGAGGGGATGGATAGATATCTCAGTGGTTAAAGGACTTAACTGCAAAGCTTAATGACCCAGATCCCATTCCTCAGTACCCATGTAAAGCCAGATACACAAAGTAGTGGATGCATCTGGAGTTTGTTTGTAGTGGTTAGAGGCCCTGGTACATCCATTCTCGCTCTCTCTCTCTCTCTCTCTCTCTCTCTCTCTCTCTCTCTCCTTGCAAATAAATAAATAAATAAACAATTTAAAAAATAAAATAAAGGATATCTGGCTGAATTGGGGGGGATGGAGATGGAGCCCATAGGGTTATGTCTGGCTTCATAGCTCTTCACTCCACTGTCAAATCCTCAAGTCCCAAAACACACCCAGTAAAGTCTATCACAAAGTCTTATAGTTAAAAAAAGGCAGAGCAAGTTTTACTTTAAAGGTTTTAGAATCTCTACTGAGTCACATTGGAAATCAGTGAGCAATAAATTAAGCATTCAATAATGCTTAGGGAGATACAAGCATAATATAAAGAAAAATCAATGAGACAACAGACCAGGGAAATAAGGACTCCATCCCAGGTTGGCTCTCCTAAAGGGCAGCAGGCCATTTCCAGTGTCCTGCCCTGCTCTGGGCAAAGGGTGAAGCAGGAATCATAAAATCCTGCCTTGTCTCTTGCCTTCATGGGAACTTTTCCAGGCTACTTGGGTATGATGGCCCAAATCTGAGTTTGCATATTTCAACAGAGTAGATCCAGAAAGTTTCTTTGTATGCCTGATGACACAGGGTCTGCCTTCCAGATAACATTCCAAAAGCCAATTGACACCATTTAGACAGCATCATAAATGAGAGTTACCATGAGCAGAGTCCCTCTGGATTAGCCATTTTGAATAGAAGAATACTATTGCTATTAAATGCTATCTATTGCTGTTAGATGGCTCCCTTCCTAAAACAGACATGGCTAAAAACCCAGAGGGTTTAGAACGTCACCTGAAAATACAGAAATTCTTAGAAAAAAAAGGAAAAGAAATGCTAAACATTTTAAAACACTGAAAAAGAAACAAGGATACTGCCTGATTTGTGATGCTCACAACTTCCTCCAGGGAGGGATCCTAATCTTGCTTCTTCCTCAATTGTCCAGGAAACACTTGCATAAAAATGTTTGCTGAGAGACAGTTTTCCATGAATATCATTCTTAAAAGACTGTGCCTGCCTCTATTGACTTAAGACATTTGAACTTGCTTGGGCTTTGTTTCCTTTTGGAGTGACTCAGCAAACTGTTCTGTGACCTCACCAGCCGCTTTGCCTGCCTCTCCTTGCAGGTGAGGGTTAGAGGTGCTGCTCCACCATGCCACTCTTGTGTGCGGCATCAGAAGCACAGACCAAATACTAACCTCAAAGGCCCATCATTCATTCTACCACAGGCCTACACCTTTCTTCTGTGAATCTGAACTCAGTGAACATAATATAAAGATGTAATGATTCAAAATTTGTAGCACAGATATATGAAAGGTATGAGTCAACAAGATGCGTGTGTCCTGTGTAATTCACTGCTAATATGTAAAACTGTCCTTAAAAGGTTTAGGGAAAAAGTCCCTTTTCCTATAGTTGGAGACACTTCAGACTGGTCAGCACCCACTGGCCAATTCACCTGGGCACTGCAGCACAACTCCACATAGGACCCTATCCTGACACCTGTCTGTTACTTCCCCTGTATGGCTAACTCTGACCACCTTCAGCTCTTTCGGACTGTTGCCAACTTAGCTGCTAATGCAGTGACTGTGCCTTGCAGAGTAGGTATTTGATGAATAGTTGAAAGTTGAATTAAAGAACAAATTAAAAATACCCAATGCAATATAAAATTTGAAAGGGAAGGACTATAGAAGAAACACAGCTATGCACCAAAACATCTCAAGTCATAACCAAATACTTGATTTTTTTGGTTTTTAGGATCAATTACCCTGCATGACATAGCAACTCACTATTATATTTTGGAAGGGTTAAATTTACAAAAAAATTGTACAAAGTGATCCTGAAAATAGTGGCAGATAGTTAAGTGTTAATTTCTAAGTGTCTGGAGTAGAAAGGTCCAAAACTCAAGGAGGCCAAGAGATGACCGCTGCTTCACTGATTTTCTTTTTTCCTCCTGTGAGTGGTTAGCATTATGCTTTAAGAGTGTCATTTGGGCCTGGCAGCAATCAGTTGCTGAGCACCATTCCGTTAACACTTGTATAGTAAAAAAGAAACAAGTTCTAGGAACTTGCTCTTTGGAATGCTCAAAAGCAGGCTGGAGCTTACACATGGTGGAATTTCCAGCCAGCCTAGCTGGTATGCATCCTTCTCTTCCTTTTCTAATTCCATCACTCACCGCTGAGTATCCTGTGATCATGACAGGAGAAAAGACTTGGGATGAGCACTGACAAATGGGCTGTAAACAGAAGCTGGAGGAAAATCAATCCGATGGCCTTGAGAAGCTTGCATTTCTTATTCCTATGACAACATTGAATCTAAAAGCATACTCCTAGTTGAAAAGCTGCAGTTTTGCATTTGTTGAAAACAGCAAACATTGTCTATTTCAAGCAGAACTCCACTACTCCAGCAACCCTCTGCCTCTGAGGCTAGACGAGACCCTTACTGCCAACCCAGCCCTGGAAGCTGCCCGGATGCCTGGCTGTGTAGACTAACATCCTCGTGGAAATACTCTCTGCATACAGAATCACGGTCTCATTAAATCAGCAGAAAGTGCCATTAAACACTTACAGCCATTAAAACCTAAACATGCAGTTCCTTTACAGATCGACTGCAATTTAACTTCATGAAACTAAGGCTCTATGTTCATTCAACTCCTGGATCACTGGTTACTCATGTTGAAATAATGACTTCAGAAAGGCAACCTTAAAATAACCAATTATTTTTCTTTTTAAACAGCAGCCTGTTTCCCCTCGTGAGGCACAAAGTGCATTTCTCCTTGCTTGAAACTGGACGCATGTTAAACCAGGCTCCTGAAAGAATGAACTATCATTAACAAGATTTACCTAAGAGCTACCCACATAGAAAAAAACGATGTGTGCACCGATCTGTTTCGCAGGAGCGAGGCTGAATCAAACATCTGTTCAGCTTTCTTATCCTCCCTCTCTCCTCCCCAGTGGTTAATGACATCTGAAGCGCTTAAGCCTTGCACATTCCTTCACTAATTAAATTCCTGCAAAGCTGTCTCATGAATCAGGTGCTTTGTGGAGCAAGACCACAGACCCTGCTTTTGTGTTGCTAGTGGCTGCCCACATCCAGGTAGGAGTGGAACACACACCTGGCCTGCTCAGAGGCCTGTTCACATGTGTATGGGCATGCTAGGGCCTCTTGCTGCTGCAGATGAACACCAGATGCATGTGTCACTTAGATGCATGCACCACCTAGATGTATGCACCACTTAGATGCATGCACCACTCATTGGCACACAGCTGACGTGGGTGGCTGAGGAGTTGAACCTGGGCTGGCAGCTTTGCAAGTAGTGCCTTTAACTGCTGTGCCATTTACCCAGACCCCTTCAGGAGCCTTTTAAAAGAAGATTCAAGTGCCAGGCATAGTGGTACATGCCTTTAATCTCAGCATTTGGGAGGCTTGTAGGAGGATCGCTGTGAGTTCAAGGCCAGCCTGGAACTACAGAGTAAATTCCAGGTTAGCCTGAACTAGAGTGAGACTCTACCTGGAAAAGACAATGAATAAATAAATAAATAGAAATAAGATTTAAGAGTCCCCTTTCCTCAGAGATCTCTCTTTGCTTCTTACTGCCTGTCCTGTCAAGATTAAATTGACAAAAATTTTAAAAATGAGGAGTTAAGTTGAATAAGAATGTGCATGTTCTAATTTTGGGGAGGACAGAAAGATTCTGGTAACATAAGTGGAAATAAAGAGAAGGGGAGCTGCTTTTGACATTTGCTCCATTATTCACTTATTTAATTCTTTCATTCAACAAATAAGTATGCATGAATGTCCCCATGTGTTCCTCACTATGCTAGGCCACTTGTATTTAGACTTGATTCCCATCCTCATGGACCGTCCATTCTGCATCAGAGACCTTGAAACCCTTGTCAAAAACCAAAATAAATTATGGATCCTTCCATGATCAAGAGGTGATGCCATCATTAAAATGGTGAAGGGGCTGTGGAGAGATTTCAATTGCTGGATACCTTTTTCTAGGAATGCAAAGAGACCCTGGGGACTAAGTCCACACCAGTTGAGGCTAGTTATTAAATGTATGCTATGTATTATAGAAATGATGTGCAAAGCTTCCTCTAGACACCTATTATACACCAAGACCCATGCTAAGCATTTGACATGCATGCTTTGAATCTATAACAGTTCTTCAAGGTAGTGAGTTTCCTTTCACTGTGCATTGAAAAACTTGATGCTTAGGGAGGCTGAGTAAGTCACAGGTTCAGGCGATTCTAAAATCCTTTCTGTTTTGCTCTGTTTTCTTTGTCATAACCATGACTGAAGATTGTGGACTGCGACATATGCTGAGCAAAGCAGTGAATGTGACTGGGCAATAGTGGATAAAAGAGCTGGGAGCAAACAGAGGACCAAGAAGGCTCCAGTGGAGAGAACCAAAACAAAGCTTCCATGCTCCTTAGCCTCCTTCCCAGGGAAAACAGACACCATTAACCTCCCAGAGTGGGCATTCCTGAGCACACATCCTCCTGGCATCCACTCTGCCCTCATCTTCTGCTTCCAAAATAATAATAATAGCTATGATACATAGGCTTGTATTTTTCCCAATAAGAAAGCAGACAGTCCAGGGCTATCTGGTGAGCACCATGGTCATTAGCAGCTCATAGTCCTTGTATATTTCTGCTCTACCATCTGTCGTTCTTGGATCTTCTAATGGTTCAAGGTGGCTACAAAGAAGGAAAGGGGAAAGGGAAACATCTCAAGGTTTAATTGCATATTTTCCTTTTTAAGGAACATTCCTGGTAAAGTCCTCACAATGTACAGTTACATGTCACATACTGGTCAGAACATTGTCACCTGTTTTTAAAGCAACTAAAACATTCACTCTCTCAGCAGAGTATTTACTCAATATTAGTAGGACTGTGTTGTTTAGGAAGGGAGTGAGTTTTGTATACATAACTAGCAGTCTTTGCTGGAGGGTTACCTTCTCTTGTAAACCAGCCCAGGCACACATCTACAGTAATACCACTATGGAACTTCTGTTCACTTGCTTCTGGCTTGCAGTCTCTGTGGGCTCTGTGGTGCCAACACCAGGTTCCGATCTGAGCTTCCTAGCACAGAATCTGGGGAATTAGTCCTGAATTAATCATATTGCAGCATATCTCTGAACATTTCCTGGGTCTAGATTTTCTACTCTTGTCTTCCATTTTTGGAACATTGGTATTTTCACAGAGAAACCACTAAAAATATGCAGGAGGTTATTTCAAAGTACTACAAGCTCCCAGTGTGAGGGCTGCCCGTTTTAGAGGAAGTAGCATGTGACTTCAACACAAACCAAAAATACTATTAAAATTGTGATTGCAGTTTTCACTCAAATGGGTCATCTCTTTGGTATTTGTTACTAGGAAACTCTCCATAGTAGTAGGTGGCAAGGGGCATTTTGACCAGGCTGCCCAAATTTAAAGGACCAAAATATGAATGTCAACCAGTCCCATTTTTTTCTAAAGCAAAGTGTTGGGGGTGAAAGGAATGAAACAGCTGCTAAGAACAGGATGGAAACAGAGTCACACAACTCAACTGAAGTCGTATTATCATTATATTTATAAGTCTGCCTCTCATTCTCTTTTTGTGGGAACAAGAAATAAAGAGAGAACATTGTAATGAAATATTGAAGGCCAGCACACAGGGATCATGCTAATGTGACATAAAACCTTTACAAATTGTAGAATAAGATGCCATACAATATTACAGCACCTTTGGTGACTTCTTTCTCATCTTTCATGTATTTTGTGAACTTTGTTTCTTTCTTAACCATTTTCCCTAGCATTAAGCTCACCCAAGCCCTTGAAACTTGAACTGGGGTGAGCAACAACATTCTGCCCAGACTTCATGCTTAACTCTCGCCCCTTCCGGCCCTTCCCACCCACACCCTACCTTTCACTGCTTGTACTGATTCTTAGCTTCTTGACACACTTCAGTTTGTTAAAGTTTCCCTTAAGCACATCTCAAGTCACATCTTAGGCTGCTTCCTGTTCTCCTTGGGCCCAATCTCTGCTCACCATATGGGCCAAGTATCTGATGGCTGTCTGATGTAGGGACCATGTGTCCACTAGATGTCAGAGGCACAGACTTATGGCCCATAAAACTCAGGGTCCATGAAAATTTATTTTCAAGTTAGAAGAAATAATTGCATATAATAATGATGACTATGTAATAATGTACTCATCCTAGATGAATCCATGTACAAACAGTTATATAATTTTAAGTGCTTTTGCTAAAAGGAGGGCGCTCATGAAGGTAAAGTTCCATGGGCCCCCCCAAAAGTCATGCTGCCACTTTGGATTAGCTTTTTAAAATACTGGTAAATAAAGGAAAAATAACTTGGGGTGCTTGGTTTGAACGTGTATTTTTCTTGAAAATTCTCCTTTTCTCAGCTTCTTCTCTTGGTGCAGTGCTGATCACTTGTCCGGAAAGTGTGAAAGCTTCTTCGTGGGCTTGATAAATCGATGGAAATGGAATGTGACATGCTACTGTGTTATTTTGTTCACACAATCGCTTCTTTGATGGCTCAGTAAAAGGTGGAAGAGAGAAACTTCTCATGATTTCTGTAAAATATACACCACATTCAGGCTGTTATATTTGAAGACATAAAGTTCCCTTTCCAGTCTCTAAAACTCTAATTTCTGTGTGTCAGGGCCAAATGGAATGTGTTTTAGTCAGCTCTTGTGTAAACACAGAAATGTAATCTTTCTCCCTTCAAAGCAGAATTTGCTTCACACACTACATCTGTGTGTGCAATGTCTATTAAGAATTCAAGTATTCAGACTTCAAACTGGCTTGAAGCATTGGTGGGTGCCTCACTTAGGAATTTAGGTCTAATGAGTTGAGAAGCTTGCTGTATTTTAAAAATTCTGAATCTTTCCTTCCAGGTAATTCATATTAATTTGAGTTTGAAATTAAAGAAATTGTAATTATACTCTCTTTTCTCATTTCAGGGTGGAGAAGGTAGGCGCACATTTTTTTCTCTAAAGAACTGCCATTACCTTACAAGTGGGGGTTTCATTCTTTTTACTTAAACATAGTCAATGTAACCCAAATAAAATTGACAAGTCAAGCTTTCTTTTGTACTATAAATTATAATCAATGCCATCAACTGCTGCTTTGTGCCACTAATTTTTCTTTTCTTTTTCACATGTATGTTTGTGGTATGTATGTGTGTGTTGTTTTCATATGTGTGGAAGCCAGAAGTTGACATCAGGTGTCTTTCTTGATGGCTCCCTGATTTGGCTAGTCTACCTAGGTAGCTCCCCTGGAGAGCCCATCTCCACCTCTGAGAGCTGAGATTAAGCCAGGTTGCCATAGCAACCTGGCATTCATGTGGATGCCGAGGATCTGAACTCTGGTCCTCATGTTTGTACAAGTGCTTTATGGACTGAGCCATCTCCCCTGACCCTTTCCAACATGATAGCCATATTACAGAATGTTCTTCTATTTAGGAAGTTATCTAAATGGTTAGTTTTGTGTCTTCACAAACTCTCTGGGATTTGCTTTTCTATCCTTGGTCCATGAAAGTGATTTTAATATGTCACCAAGTTCCATCCCATGCTTTGGAGTGGTGAATGCTCACAACCCTTATCTGCAGCAAAGTGATGGTTTTTCTTCCTGAAGGGCAGGAGTCTGACTTCATGGCTCCCTCCATGTTATGTCCCTGCTTTAACTCCTCAGTCATCAAGATGTTCTCCCTTGAGCTCAGCCAAGAATCTCTTGACCCTCCTCTTTGCTGGCTTCCTTTCAAGTTCTCCTCTATAGCCAGAGAGAACAATTCCTCCTCAGCACACTCCAGCAGTAAGTCTCAAGGCAAATTGGGTTTTATCTTCTTATTTCCCAGCCAACCTTGCTTCCTACCAAGACCCATTTTCTACCCTTAAAAATGCTACATGACGTATCCATACAGTGGAAATGAAAATAAAGTGTCAGTGCATGCCACGTTGATGAGTCCTAAAAGCATGCTGCTGTGTGAAAGAAGCCACAGATTTGGTGAGTCTATTCATATGAAATATGCAGAAGAGGTAGAGCCATAGACACAGAAAGCAGCTTAGTGGTTGCCAGGGGCTGGGGGCTGAGGGGTTGGGGGAATGGGAAGTGGTTTCCTGTGTGGGTTGATGCAGATGTTCTGGAATTAGAAAGTGGTGATGGTTGCATAACGTGGTGAATGTATTAAATGCCACTGAATCATACAGCTTGCATGGGAAACTTCATGTTATTTATTATGTTAAAATAATTCTGTGAAGCTCATTTTGGCAAGCAAACCCTTCAAGGTTGGTGACTGAGAAGGCAGGCTTCTAAAGGTCTAACTGGAGAGTGCAATAAGATGACCTCTTAGCTGGCCATGGATAGAAGTCAAGGATAGAATAGGTGCTGGTTTCGATCCACCCCTTCAGTATTTGTTCAGCACCTACTATTGATGGATTCTGTGGTAGGGGCTGGAACTAGAACCACGTGGACATTTCAGATGTGTCCTCTGTTTCTAAAAAGCGTCTTTTTATGACTTTATGAGAGTGGAGAGTTAATTTGTTCTTTTACAAATAAAATAGGGTGGATAAAAACACTTCATAGCTACCCTTTATAGTCCAAAGAGTTATTGCAAAGACTGAGACCATGATACCATGATTTATATTTTGTAAAGCATTATCCAAAATATCAGGCAGTAGTATTGTATTATTATGGTTTAATGCTATTTGTTCATACTAGCACTGTATTTTATCCAGTCATGAAGCTGGCATAATTATTTATAATTTTTATTGGTGGGAAAGGGGAATAGGCTTACTATTACAAATGTAGCATATGTCTATTGTAAAAAAATTAACAAATACAAAAAAGTATATGTTAAGCATTATCTTCCTCAAGATATAATTACTATTAACATTTTAGCAAATCTTCTTTGGTGACAATAATTATTGGGTTAACAGCAAGGATATAACCAGAGACAGGTGATAGCATTTACTAAGCATTTAACCTTGTGGGAGGCATTTCATATCTCTAAGTTTCAAAAATGAAGGGAATAATAGTAGCTACCATGTGGTTCTGAGGATTAAATTAAGCATTCAATATATATCATTTGCCAAAGTACTAATAAATATTAACATATAGAAACATGATAATTATATCTGTACATATTAATAAGCACAAGGACACATTAATATATATAAAACACATATATATACATAGCAGATACATACATGCTATATAATATAGATACATAATACGTACAGTATGTTCATACATACTAGTTAAATACTAGTGTCAGGGGCGAAAGCCTTTGGGGGCCTTTGGAGGCACACCCTGGCTTAGTCTTGGACGGCACCTGACAGCCTGCCAAGAGGGGCTTGGCTTAATGAGATTCAGGAGGTAGTCCTGATTAGGCTATTTGCACGTCATGCTCACAGGTTCTTGTCATAAACCAATAAATAGCTCCCTGATTGACCAGGAAGCTCTATATATTCTGCCTCGTTCCCCACAATAAAGAGCACACGTTCATCAACCCACAAGTGGTGTGTGTGTGTATCTGTATGATCACTCCTCCCGTGGGCAGCGGGCAGTGATATACATGTGTACAAATTACATATTTATAGATATGCATGTATATGATATGTGTCATATATGCACATACATAGATATAAAACTTTTCGCTGTTTTCTGTTAATGAGGCAGCAATAAGCACATCTATCTTAATCAGTACCTTAGCTCATTAGGCAACTACTTAAATGAGCCTCCCAAGTATATTATAGTGGAACTTATTTGAAGTAAAAACATTCAACCACTTCAAAGAGTAGAAGATTTTACAAGCCACCTACATAAGTTTCCAAAATTGTGCTGTTTAGCATTCCTTTGTGTCTCCTAGGAGTGTTAAACAGTTAACATTTTGATATATGGCTACTGAGCTCCTTTTAGGAGGAACTGATTTTCGTCAGAACTCTTTGACTTGCATAGATGACCTTTGAGGGCAGGATCTGAAAGGACAGTGAAACAAACCATTCAAACATACCTCGCAGGAAATTAATTGGAAATGGAGGGAGAGGCAGAAGGAAGGAGTCCAGAGTGGAGGAGATAGTAGGTGACCAGAAAGCAGAAAGAATGGTCAGCTAGCAGGCTGGGTTCTGGTGTATGATAAAAGCCTGTGAAAGAGGAGTTTCCAGGGACAGGTTAGCCTAATGCCGCTTCAGGTCATCAACTACTGACATGCTAGGTTTTTATGTGAGTTGCTGAAATATTTTCCCCATCTTTTGCTCCAAAGCTACAATAATTTGTATTCCCAGATACCTTGGCTAAATGGATTTAGGGTACATCAAGGAAAGAAACTGTGTTTTTCATCTGGGCTAGTGTGTGTAACAAAGAAAATAGTATATTTGCCAAAAATGAGATATAAGATAGAAAATTCAAACTGGCCAAGATGCAGGCAACACTACACGACACGCTGAGCTCCTCCAGTGGGTTAGTAGTGGCCTCCAGAATCATGTCTACCTAGTTACGCCAAATGTGACCTTGTTTGGAAGTAGATTCTGTAGATGTAATTAAGGGTCACAAGATAAAATCTTCCTGAGTGGACCCTAAGTGATTTGTGTCTTTGTAAAAAAGAGGAAAAGACAGAGACAGAGAGAAAGCCCGAGGACAGAGAGTGAAAAGAAGCAGGTCGCTTGAAGCCCTTTGCGGTCTTGCTGACACCTGGGTTTCTGACTTCTGGCCTCCAGAGCTGTGAGGTGATGCATTTCTGTCGTTTGATGACACCCAAATTTTGGAAGGTCGTTACTGAAGCCCTCGGAGATTAATGCAGCTCCTGGACACATGGAAATCTCAGAGTGGGCACTACACATACTACATAGACAGCTAAAGAATGAATCTGACATCTCCTACTTTTCCAAGGATGAAGTGAGGCAGCTCTAGCTGTCTTACGAGGTTATTTTATCCAAATACATGAAGAGTTGCCATTTAACTACAAAGCTCATCATAAATCTGCCAATCATCTTCTGCAAATCTGATCATGACCTCCCCTGATCCAATCAGCTTTGGAAATTACTTTTTGTTGTTGTTTATCACCTATTAAACCCACGCAGCCTCCCTGTGTCACTTCACTTTTGGTCGTCCCATCACACACTTCCCGCACCTTAAAATATCAAATAAGTAAGGTCAGCCTGAACCCTGACAACGCCAGGCTTGTTCATTCATATACCCTTCAACGTGCTGCTCTCTCTGCACTCCCTGACCTGCTGATGGTCAGCTCCGTCTGGTGAACGCCTACTCACGCTTCCAGTGCCGCCTCCTCTGAGAGGCTTAAGACTTCTTTCAAGCACATGTTCAAGACATATGTGCATGTGTGGGCATGGTCATGGTGGTAGATTTTAAATTCATTCCATTTGCTTGTTTCTGTCTTCTCAATGGACTATAAATTCCTGAGGTCAGGAAATGTGATTTTCACCAGTGTGTCCAGACGTTGGTCCAGTGTCATAGCGCTAGGCCGGTTTCAGGGAATTAAACTCACAAAACTCAATTTACCTCAGAGAATGGGAAGGTGTACTCTGAAGCATTGTTCCCCAACTCCCTCTCACAGAGACTGACTGATGTATTCATGACCCTACAGTGAATACTGATGACCCCACTGAGGAGGGCCTCACTGGAAGGGGGACGAAAAAGAGGGGACAGAAGAGTGTAAACTGATGGGAATGGAAGTCATTTGCAGTATGTTTCTATATCAAAGAAAAGTTAATGGGAGAGGGGATCAAGAAGAGTTAACAGGAGAGGTTTATGATAAATATGTCATATATATGTATCAAAAAGTCAATAAATAAAATCCCAAAAAAAGAAGTAAGGAAAGTTGAAAAAAGAAACTTGAGTTGATATGTCACCACAACTATCTATGTGGCTGGGGCAGATGGTGGTAATGGAGTCTGTCTTTCATTTTCTCTGCTAAAAATTTCTCAATTCTTTTCAAGTAGGTTTCAGAGATTCTTCCAGGTCAGGAAAAGCAAAGCTAGGCAATCCAGGGGTGAGAATTACAACTCCATGAGGAAATCTGAGAGGATTCCAGGAGAGGTGTGTCCTCTCATATCAGAGGTTGGGGAGAAGAGAAGTCCTCAGGCCTAAACTTCTGAGATGCTGTGACCTTCTTCCATACCTAAAAGAAGAGTCAGTACAGTCACACAGCTGTGTACTGTCAGTCCTGACCTGGAAACTGACCTGACCATAGAGTCACTAAGCAATAGCAGCAATGCACCCTCCCCTAGATTTTTGTTATATGAGGAAAATAAACCCATATTTGCTGAGGCATCTGTTAATAGTGTACACTCATGCTCAAAACTAAATTTTTGTATCTCATATGGTGATGTCAAATAAAGTCACTTCTCCCCACATCAGCTTGGGGGTTTATAAAAATGTAGCTAAGAGGGCTGAGGATATGGCTCAGTTGGTAGAGTGCTTGTCCAGCATGCATGAAGCACTGGGTTTAGTCCCTAGCACTGCATAAATCATTTGTGGTGGTGCACACGTGCAATCCTGATACTGGGAAGGTAAAAGCAGGAGGATCAGAGGTTCAAGACAACCCTCAGCTATGTAGTGAGATTAAGGTCAGCCTAAACTTCATGAGACCCTGTCTCAAAAAAAAAATAGCCAAATAATCCTTTTCTATGGTCTCTATTTGGCTCAATTTTTTTTCAAATGCATATACCTTAATGCAATGTGCACACCAAACAATAAAAGATTAGTTAGATATTTACCAATTTTACCAATCTTAGATTTAAAAAAGAAGCTTTTGGCTTCCTTCATGTTATTGCTTTTATTTTGCTATTGCGTTGATTTTGGCTATCATCTGTATCACTTTTTCTAATGCTTTCTTCTATTACTTTTACTATAGGACTTTGTTTTGAAAAAATGCTAATTCTTATTTTCAACTGCTTTTGATAGTCTAGTTTTTTGAAAGTTGAAGTTATTGATTTTAATCTTTTAATGAAGATACTTAACACTATAAATTTCCCCTCTAAGTACTGCTCTAACTTTATCCCACAAATTTTTATATGCTGTATTTTCAATTCCATTCAATTCAATGTACATTCTAATTTCTCTTTTTTTATTGCTTCATGAGCTTTTTTTTTAGAAGTATGTTACTTAATACTCAAATACAGGGGAATTTTCTAGAGTTCTTTCTGTTTTTTATTAAATTTCAATTGCAGTTCACTCTAAACATAGAACTTACTTTGTATGATTTAAAACCTCTAAAGTCTACATAAACTTACAGCTTGGAATGACTGTATCAATGACTATTTTATGTGCACTTGAAAAGAATGTCCATTTTGCTGTTGGCATCGTACTGGTCTATAAATGTCTATTAGACAGGTTGGTTGAAAGCATTTTTCAAGCCTTCTAAACTTGTATTTTCATTAGTAATTGATGCTGGTTGTATCACTTATTGACAAAGGGCTGTTGAAATCTCCCAGTATAATTGCTATGTGCCTAATGGCTTTTGTAGTTCAATCAGTTTTTGCTTTACATATTTTGAAGCTCTGTAATTGGATACATAAACCTTTAGTATTATTATGGCCACTTGATGAATTGATCCCTTCAGCCTTATGAAATGATTCTCACTTTCCCCAGTAATACTTTTGTTCTGGAATCAATTCAATTTGCTATTAGTTGCTCCACTCCAGCTATCTTTTGATTATCGTTAGCTTGATATATCCTTTCTACACTTATGCTTTTAACATACTTATGTCTTTATTAAGTAGGTCTTTTGTAGGCAGAAAATAGTTGAGTATTGCTTTTTAACCCAATTGGAATATGTATGAATTTTATTGGAGTGCTTAATAGTTATCAATTGCTACACAATAAATTACTCTTAAATATGGCTTGATAATAGCAGATATGTAGCAACTCATAGTTCCTGTGGGTCAAGAATACAGGGCACCTGTCTCAGGGTTCCTAATGTGAAATTAATAGTTCTTATAGAAAGAAGAATATAAGTTATAATTGTGTCTTATGGTTCGTATACTCTACAGAGGTATATTTATATGTTAACATGGAGCTTTGTCAGCTGTTATAGTATGTATGATCATTCTCTAGTCCTCACTCTGATTCTTCTGCCTCCATCCAACCATATTTGTTGAACATTATTGCATCAGCTGCCAGGCAGTAGAAACTCTCTCAAATGTGCAGAAATAGACCATAGAACTTAGTCTAGCTGACACGGCCAATCTTACTCCTCTACTCCAATGCAGCTGGGCTGGGAACATGCGACCTTGACCTCCTTAATTCTGTGTGTACACTGAGTCTTAGAATTGTATGGGGCATTCTGCTTTGTTGGAAGGACCTTCAGTTGTGTCCACTATTCAAGGACAGCAATGGCCTCAGTAGCATCCAGAGTCTAGGGCCTGTTGTAGCAATCAGTGAAGACCGTTAGCAGTAGGAGTATCCTCACTCTGGACCAAGTCTGTGCCATGATCTTGCTCATGGTTCTAGATGCCTATCCTCACATTATTCGTCACCAGTACAGTGAGCTATTATCTCCTAATATGACCTTCTTTAGCTTTTTGCTTCAATGTTATATCTGGTTATAAATTCTTTTAAAATCAAGATTCTTTGCTTCTAAGTACCCAATACCTACCTATTCCAACTTACTAAGCAAGATAAAAAATACATTGGAAAAGTAGTAGTACCTCTTGGAATTAGAGGCACAGCTGAACAGTAGGCTTGGGAAGAGACGTCAATCAGGATAAATGAGAGAGCAAAAACTAAGCTACAACAAAACTAGAGCTTGCCTTGTCAGGGTCCCAGCCCTGTGATGGGTCAAAGCCAACTATTTTATTGTCAGTTAACTCAACACTGGTCTAGCCTAGCTCATAGGCTTGCTAAAGAATGGCAGAATGCCTTGATAGATGAGCCTATGAGGGGCCTACAAGGTGGGGAGAAGTATTCAACAACAAAAAAAGCCAGGTGCTATCATATTAAAGGGGGGGAGGGCAAAGCGAAGGGGATAGATTCTAGGTGGGAAAACAGAACAAAAACTTCTAGCCATGGGCTATAGTGATGCCTACGCAGTTTAAAGGTGCTTGTTTACAAAGCCTGACAACCTGGGTTTGATTCTCCAGAACCCTCATAAAGCCAGGTACACAAAGTGGCACATGCATCTGGAGTTTGTTTGCAGAGACATGGGCCTTGATATACCCATATTTTCTACCTTTGGTAACTATTCTTGTGTTTCCAGTGGTGAAACTCCCAGGAACAAATTACTTTTTATTCTTATTTTTAAAAAAAAAAAGTTGTTGAAAGAACTTTAGAAGGGAGAAACCATGATTGTCTTCACCTATGACCTTGGGAGGAACAAAGGTCAATGTCCCAGATGCCTGGGGTCATACCTGCATATAAGTGTGCGGCTCATTCTTAAAGGGTAGCCCTCCTCAGAGAGGAGAACAGAAGTGTAGCCAACAGGAAAGTGCCAGGCATTTATTTTGCTGTTTGCAATCTCAGGTAGGTTAGCAGAAATTAAATTTTTCAGTAACTTCCCTGAGGCTATAAAAGGATCATTAGGTTTTCAAGGATTCGATAAATTTTCTGAAAGTTCCATCTGGAAGGGAAAAGGCAGCATGGGGATATTTTGACCACAGTCCTGGAGCATGAAGCCTGATTTAACATCCACAGGTCCCTGCGCCATTTTATTGTAGGGAACATTTCACTTCATGTTACGAAGAAGTTATAAGGAAAAAATCAACTGCACTGAGGTGAGTCCATATCTGTGGGGGGTCTGCTGTTTACGCCGTCTGTCCTACTTTATATGGTTCGCCCTGTGCTGAAGAGTTCTGGAATGAAACCGCATGACAGCTGTTTCCCCTGAGTTTTCTCTGGAAATAAGATATATATCTCATGTGACTCTCACAGTGAAAAAGCATTTGAAATAAATAAATAGCCCATCTGTTGCTATCCATCAGCGCTTTCTAATCTCTTCTGATTTCTCTGTGCTCATCTCATCCTGCGTGAGACTTGGTGTCAGGAAGTCAAAGGTGTGTTGGAGCATCCTGGCAGATCTTCCCTGACACGGTAGATGCTCCCCATCTTGTTAGTTTGATGTTATGGCAACACTTTTTTTTTCTGTACTGGTTTGAGTGAAGTTATGAAAACTCTTGTTTCAGGGACATTATCAGTTCAAATTCTGAGTGAAAGCTTTTGAAAGGAAGTGACATTTAACTTGAATCATAAGGGACAAGTAGGGTTCATTGAGGGAAGTGAGGACCATGGGGATGGAAATGGAGAAAACTCTTCAAATAAGGGTTCAACTTGTGTGTGAAACTGGGAGAGGCCTCTTCTGCAATGTCCTGTGATGTGTGTGGATGTGTGAATATGTATATGTGTATGCGTTACCATGTGTATATGTGTGGTGGTTTGAATGTAACATGTCCCCCATAGCCTCATGTGTCTGTGACTAAACTGCATAAGTATCCCTAGTGGTGGAGTCTTTGGAAGGTGGAGCCTTGCTGGAGGAGGTGTGTCGCTGGGCATAGGCACAGGGCTTATTAGTCCAGCCCCACTGGGTATTTAGAGCCTCCTCTCTCTCTTTCCTCTCTGCTGCTGTGGAGCTGGGATGCCCAGCTTTCTAATCCTGCCATGCTTCCCCCACCATGATGAAACTTCCTCTCAAAACTGTAAGCTGAAATAAACCCTTTCCTTCCATAAACTGTTTCTGATTGGGTGTTTTGTCCTGGCCACGAGAAGGTAACTCTACTACAATATGAATTGCACATGTGTGTGAGCATCGTGTGAGGATATGTCTGTGTGTATATATGACTCTGCATGAATATGTACTCGATGGTATGTATGTGTTTATGAGCACATATTCAGGGATGTGTTGAGAGTCTTGGAGGCTGGCAAAGAAGGAGGTTAGAGAGAGGAGGAATAGTTTATCAAGCTCTTCGAGAGTGATGTGCACCTGCCACCTCCCTGCCCCAATAGACAGATGAGACTTGAAATTAGCTTCAAGTATCAATCTGTTTTAAAATCAGAGGTCAGACCAGCCTCCTCCTCACTCATGTTGAAACCAGAAACAACCTCCAGCTCCTCCAGGTAGTACCAGTATGACACTTTTCTTGTGATAGTGTGTTCAACTCCCTTGCTCACAGTCCTGAGTTCTGCCCTTGCTTAACTGATACATTATGGAACTGAACTAGATTGATTCCTGCTTGCTCTGATTTATTGAGCTTTTAAATATTTTATATGTAGTGTGCTTTTGCTCTTAATTTAAAAAGAAAAGTATAGAATGATTATATCTATCCATCTTAGCAACAAAAACACAATAAATTAAGCTGTCCTTGATTTATATGAAGTCCTTGATTAAATTTGGGACAAGTCCGTAGTCCTTAGAAACATGAAGGGCTTTCCACACTTGCTGCTGACACCAACTGCGTTGCTCATGGGGAGAGCTATGTCTCACTCCTTTCCTAGGCCTGTCTCGATGCAAAAATGACCTGCGGCATTATCTTGACCCAAGAGGGCAAGGCTCAGAGGGGCACCTGGATGTTCCTGCCACCGCCTCACTCCATTTTGTGCCTCTCTTCATGTTTCCCTTTTGTTCTTCACATATTTCTAATTTATGCCATCTTGCTATTTTACTTGTACTCTTGTAAAGCCCCTTAAATCCTTACTGGGGCAGGATTATATATAATTTTTCAAAAATATATAGTATAAAAATAAAAGAAGCCATATACTATATATTTAAGAACAACCAACTGTTTTTCAATGTTGTGAAGGAGTTTAGCTTATTTACAGTGAAGGGGCTTGAGGCTGAGCAAGGAGGCACCCTGCCAGGTCTCCAGAATACCAGTCGTCTATTTCCATCACAGTGTGTTATATAGAGGATTTCCTGTTAGGATATAGAGAAATGTGTACAAGCTCCCCAAAGGAGATACTATGGACCTATAGGGGCTTCCTCCATTCCACTTTAATTCTGCAAGACCATCAATGCCTCAGTTAACCCCAGATAGGAAAGGAGCCAGTGGAATGCTGTAGCCTCCATGAAGAGCAAGTCCACGGCCGTGGAGAGACCCCAGGGAGCTGACCTGCCCTTCAGTCTGGGCTACTTCTCTATGGATCGTCCGCTGATAGAATGAAAAAAAAAATCTCTTTGCCTCTCCAGTGAGACAGGATCAGAGAGAGCAGAGGAGATTGTCTCTGAGTCTGGGAGAGTAAGCAGCTTCTTACAGTGCTGCCAAGTCTTGTCCAGGAAGCAGCTGCTAGGAGGTGGTTGTTCATGTGTTTATGGGATGGGCAGTGATGAGGCTGTAATGCAATCCTGAAACAATGTTGACTTGGGACAGGCAGCTTTGGAGAATTACAAGGCAATTAGGGTGAGGGTTCTATTTTTTCCTATAGATTTAAAGCAATGTTCCTATTTGTAAACCTGTTTTTGTTTTTAAGGGAAGAAATGCTCTCTTGACAAGGAAAAAGTATAGTCATAGGTCTTGTTTTGAAAAACACTGGTTTACATGATACTTTATCTGAGAACCAATGCTGACTCTAGGGAGGCAACCATGCACATCTGTGTGTATATGAGCATGTTATATGTCTGTGTTCATGCTGAGGTGTGATGTATGCATGTCTCCAATACATGTGTTTATATGTGAGGTGTATATATGTGGTGGTGTTCATATTCTAAGAATCTGTGTTGAATGTGGTATGTATGTTATACACGTGAGTGGGTGTATGGGGTATGTGTGTGTTGTTATGTTGAATCTGGGTGGTGTGGTGTGTGTGTGTATGTGTGCGTGTGTGTGTGTGTGTGTGTGTGTGTGTGCGCGCACGCGCGCACATGTGCATCCCACCACAATAAGTTCCCTTGTAGACAATAAACTCCTCCAAATGGGGACTTGTATAGAAGGATACTCTTCCTCACACTCCGAACGAAGGCTTTGGCAGAGGGCACTTCAGCACCCACTGTTGCCCATACCCTGCTCCCATCCCAAGTGGTACAAGAGCAGTGGTGTGAGAAGCCCACACAATGGACAAAGCCATACACGAGCTGGTGACTCGGAGGAGAGAGCACACAAGTATTCTAGAAAGAGCTGACCTTACACAAGGGAAGGAAACTAATCTTTGAGCTGAGAAATGCATCTCCCTTTTTAGGGAGGAAAGAGAGGGCAATGAGCCATTGGAGGAGCAGGTCTCCAGCTTTGTCACAAATGGAGCACAGAATTTTGACCCTTCATTCCGGTGACAACAGGGGACATGAAGCAAACTAAGATGTTCACATTTGATCTTTTTTACTCTGCTGTAATGTTGCCTTTACTACAAAATGTCAAGAGAAATAAATATTTCCAAAGTTAAGTTTTATAGGAGATATAAACTAAATTTAAGCATATTAACATATTATTTAATATTTAATCCTGAAGACAAAGACCTCTTGCAAAAATTAGCTCCCAAATGAGATTTAGAACTGTGTTCATTGTGTACATAGGAGTCGTCTGGAAATCTCGTTTAATACAGGTCCTCACTGGGTAAGTCCAGCCTCAGGCTGAGTCTGCTTTTCTTGTGAGTTCCTGGGGGATGCGGAGGCTGCTGGCCCATGGCCCACATACTTTGAGTGGAAAATATGTTACCGTTCAAACACAATGCACTTCTAAGAGATTGCTTCATAGATTCTATATACATACTTTCTCCAGAAGCCTTTATCTTTTTCTGTTATTGTACAAGGTTGTTTATCTTGTCAGAAGATTTTAATCACACTATCACAGACATCATGTATCAGATGCTTACCACCTGCTAGGGACTATGTAAGTAATTTATTTACAAAATGCATGTAATTCTCACAACAACCCTGGGGGGAGCTATTATTATTAACCCCATTTTACAGATAAAGAAACTGAAAGGGACAGCATACCTCTATTACCTATGTTTGTCTTTTGAAAAGTGAGCCCAATTTTAATTTGCATTTATAATTCAAACATAAGAGATAAATCTAATGGAATGGTTAAGATTGTCATTTTGAAAATAAAACTCAAACTTTTGTCCTGGGGGGGGAGTCTATTGAGGTACAATTATCTCTGTTTTGAAGTTTAAATGCCAGCCACTTTTCCTGATTCATCCAGCTAAGTTAGAGAAATTAGCAAGCCTTATTTTGGCATAAACATATATCAAATAGGCTGTGCAGTTTCTAATTGATCATCTGGTGTCATCCTTTATTACTAAGAAAAAAAAACTCACAAAATCAAAATGCATTTTCCCCTACTAAGCTTCTGTACCTAGTGTCTTGTATGCTGTGTGAAGCAAACAATGTCATTCTGGCCAAAATAATGTGACCAAGTACTGATGTGTGCACCTTTTTAAACCACTGAGGCAGTACAATGCCTCTGACACGGCTGCACCTGGATGTTCATCTAAAGGCAATCGGTGTGAGATAGAGTTGGGATATCCCCACTGAATTGTTTATTTGAGGAAATACAGATCCTAAGGAAAAAGGTAAAAATAGGTCATGTGGACAGACATCATTCTGAAACAAACTAGTCTCTACTTTTGTTTTTTGTTTTTGTTTTTGGAGATAGGGTTTTGCTCTAGCCCAGGCTGACCTGGAGTTCACTATGTAGTCTCAGGGGTGGCTCTTTTTATGTAGCGTCTTTTTCCAGTTTGAATGGTCTAGAACAAAGAATATTGGGTTAGCTAAAATGATCACATTCTTTTTTATTTTTATCATGAATCCTTATTATTGAGAACAATTGGTGCATCTTTCTCAGAGTCTTTAAAAGTCACATTAACATGTGGAATAAATAGAATTTGTTGGGTTATATAGACAGACTGTTGTGCCTCTCACTGTCTTTTTGTCCTTTGTCTGCAGATGTATATGTTCGTCTATGCATGCTGTGTGTGCTTGTTTTTGTGCAGGTTCATATTTGAACACATGCATATGAAGGCTGGAGGAGAACCCTAGGTGTCACCCTCAAGAACATGATCCATGTCCTTGAGGCAAGGTCTCCCATTGGCTTTGAACTCACCAATTAAGCTAGATTGGCTGGCCAGCAAGCCTCAGTTATCTGCCTGTTTCTGCCTCTCCAATGCTGGGATCACAGGCACATATCACCACATCTGGCATTTATGTGAGTAGTGGAGATTGAACTCAGGTCCTCATGATTGTGAGGCAAGCATTTTATTGGCTGAACTGTTTCCCAAGCCTTTGCTCTGTCCTTTAGAATAAAGTAAGTTGGGAAAACATAACTTTTCAGTTATTGTAGCTCTATTTGGAATTATTTTACATGAACAATTTCCCCCTATATTTGTGAAGGATATGTGAGAATATTTAGTGGACTAAAATTCATGGAAAATGTAAAGTGTTTATAAGGTCACACAGCCTCTCCATAATGTTGAGTGTGAAAGACTAAGTCATGACCATCTTGTTCTTTAAGTCAAGACCCTCTTTTCTATTTGTTCATTCTGTATGAGAAGATTAAATCCAATTAGAAGGAGTTTTCACTGCCTATCTACCTGCCAACAAGGTCGTGCATATTCAAATATCCTAGGTTATGAAAAGCATATTCAGATTTCCTAGGTTATAAGAAAACACAAGTTAAGGTGTCTTGGATAGACTCTCAACATTGACACTGATTATACCATGGCAATCACAAACTCCAATTGGTGGATATATACTTTTGATGATCTTTGGGGGGGGGCAGGAGGAAGTAATAATGTTTACTTAAGTGAAACAGTAGACAAAAAATTCTCTTTAAACATGGTATTTAGGAAGGAAAATGATTTTTAAGGTCTTTGTGGGTGGGAAAAAATAAACCTTTCTGAATGAAAAATTACTCAAAGCTAACATAAATCATTTTTAAAATTAGGTTTTTAAAAAGACACTGAGAAAAGGTCAAAGACAGCCAAGGTCAAACAAAGGAAAGCTGAAGTGATAACAATGGAAGAAAGTGAGAGTTGGAGAGGAAAATTAAAATGATGGAAGACTGTAATAAAAAGTGGCTAGGAACACCACTAAATTGCCTTTGCTGTCACGTGCTCTTAGTTTACCATCTTTACCTAAAGCTTTGGTAGTTGGGATGACCTGTGTTCAGCAGCACAGATTCTAACGCTACTCAATCATGAAAAAGATAAGTATGAATATTAGGAGTCTAACTAGAAAGCAATCGACATAATTATGATCTCTAACATCTACAGAAAATGAAAATCCCTGGGGCTGCTCCTTTGCATTAACAAAACAGTTGAGTAGCCTGACAGTGCAAAGATACTTGGTTGAGTTAGAAGAACAAGCATGACAGCCTATGGGTGATGGGCCTGTATCATGTATTTGGCTTTGCTAGGTCTGAACGGGATATTCTCACAGCAATGAACCTATTTGCTTAGATGCTAAAATGTCATTTTAACATTCTGATGGCTTGAAAAGCATTTGTGCTAGCTTGTCCTGTTCATATATGATCATAATAAAGAAAATGAGCAACCATCTTGAGTATATTATAGTGTCTCAAGTTGAGCCAAATAGCTGTCATTCATTCAACAGGATTCATTCAGCAAATATGTACTAAATGCCTTCAATGTGCCAGCTGCTGTTCTAGGAAGTCGGGATTCAGTCATCAACAAGAACCAAAAAGTCCATGATTATGGGGAATTTACTATACAGAAACCCAATGGGAAGATTGCCTTTTCCGCCCGGTTACAAAACTAATTGATTTGCTCTCAGAGTTACCCGCAAAGCCTTTTTATTTTTCACAGAATTTCAAAAATTCTTAAGTAAGGAAGTAACACTAGTGAGTGAAGAGAAATGATCCTGGAATAGGGCTTAAAGAAACAAAACAAAAACCATGATTCCATGGGCCAACTGTAGCTAGGAGCATAATTCCTTCCATGCAAGACCATATGGCTTTCAGTGGACAGTTCCCTCGCTAATGGAAATTTTGAAGGACCCAGAAGACTATTTAATAGGATTATTCCTAAACCTGTTACAGATTAAATTCTCTGGCTGTTTGACACCCTAGTTACTAGGCCAGATTTATATTCACAAACAAAAGATGAAAAAAATACCATCCTGACAGGAACAAGAGAACAGAGTAGCCTACCTCTCCCATTGGAGGAGGAAGGGAGAGTGAAGGGAACAAATGCCAGGGAACATAAAACCCACCTCCGATGTACTGTTCACCAAGTTCAAATGCACTATGGACATACACAGAGCAACACCGCTCCATACCCTCTGATGCAAAAAGCCCACCACCAGCCATTGTCTCCAAAGGCCCAGAGTCAGAATCTAATATTTCCCCTGCACAACAACAACAAGAAATATCCACTGTAGGTGACACTAATGGTTAAGCATGGACAGAATTTAAAACAGAAAGTACTAAGAACCCTGCCTCTGGTGGCAAACTAGTATTTCCACAGAGAAATGGGTTACTGGGAGGGGATGCAGAGGGGATGAAACGAAAGCACACGAGTACTGTTCTTTTCAAACATACTTAGATGCATGCTCACCTTCAAGCTAGTTAGCATTCAGATGACACTTGTCTGAACAGTGGTGTAAGAAACAAAGACGTTCATAAATAGAAACTGTATGAGTAAGGGTCCAAGCAAACTGCGTTTCCTGACACCTGCAAGAGGCCTAAGACTTATTTCTATATTGACTGTTATCATCTGGGAAAATATTCTGCAGCTACTAAAGCAGTTTCTAATAAGGGTAAGTCTGTATTCAGAGCTCATCACAAACTGTCTGAGAAGGTACAGAGCAGGCGAAACCTTAAGGGTTAATTCACCATTCGCTAAGACTGCTGATTCATTCCAGATGGCTTATATGTGCACAGGTTCAGTAGCTGATTCTCACTCGCAGCATTTTTGAATTTGACTTTATACTCATCATTAGAAGGCTCTTCTAAGTTCACTTATTTACTGCTAAGTTGATTGTGTGAGCTAGTGTGGAAGTATAGATTTAAAATAAGCAGTGTTACCATTGAAATGTAAGACATCACCTCATGTTCAGCACTCTGTATGAGAGAGAGAGAGAGAGAGAGAGAGAGAGAGAGAGGAGTGAACTGTGCTCCGCCACTCTTGGGGGACGTGACTTGACTAAACTTGTCACATCCAAAGGTGCTTTGTCACTGCTTTACCTGCTGGTGGTATAAACAGCTCCACAAACACTCCTCCCATTGCGCAACAAATATTTACAACATTTGACGTGTCATTTTATAGTAGACATTCATATATATTATTTATAAGCATCGGTACCTGCTCACATTTAATTCACCTTTCTCATAATTTCAACAGATACACACTAAAATACATTGTGATGTACTCTCTAAAGCTTTCCCCAAATCCACAGCACTGCAGTAATGTACATGTCCTAAGAAACTGCTACTGCTGCTTTCTTCGTACAGTGGTTTATAGCACAGGCTCTAATTCATCACAAAGTCTGATTCTGTCAGGAATTAACCTCCCTATAGCCTGGTTTCCTTATATGCCAAATGAGAATAATAATATTCTACCTATAAAGCTGTTATAAAAATAACAAAAGGTAATACAGGTATTGGTGAGAGAGTGCATGCAATGTTCTTTGTGTGGTGCTTGGAAAAAATAAGGACTCAATAGGTTAGGTGTTATTGTTACATCTTTTTCATTAAATCTAGTATTCCGTGGTAGTACGTCAGATGCACCACAATTGAATATACCATCATGAAAGAAAAATACAACTGTTCAAGTGCAACCTGTGCAAATGAGATGTAACACTTTTGGTATCTCACTACTTAGAATTCTTATTTTATGTTTACCAAGAAAGTCTTTTTAGGTGGAAATATAGATTCTTGTCATTGAGTACATTTAGGCATGTAAAGTAAGGCAGATGCTAAGAATAAGTGACTATGAAGTGCTCGGCCATACATGGGACATTGATATCTCTCCCTCCTGGGCTCAGAGAACATCATGGAAGAGGAAGCAGAAAGAATGTAAGAGCTGCAAGATGAGGAGGAGTTCTGCGCTGTCCCTTGGACGTGACGTGGTCATTGCACTCAGTAGCTGTGGTTACCTGCAGAAAACTTGCACAAGACTGGGTCCCTCAACATTCCAGCGTGAATGGGGAGGATCTTGAGAGACATGGGAAAGGAGAGTCGTGCTCTGTAATGGAGTAGCTACTGGACAGTTGCCCACATTCATGTAAATTATCTCCCATCCATCTTCATGCAAGGAACTCTGATTACATTCAGTGCCCCAGCGAAGGACACGGCAGTAGAAGGAAAACATGTTGAGAAGAAAGGGTTCAATGGGAGCGGGGGGGGGGGGGGGGGAACAGTGGGTCATACGGGGCAGAGATGATCAAAATACAATATATGCAGGTATGAAATTATCACAGAACAAATAAAAAACTTTCAAAAACAATTTTAAAAAAGGAAAACGCCAGTGAAAGAAGATGTTGAAAACATATCTAAGTTTATACCTCCCTCATTGAATTATGACTTGTTTTGTTGGTTTTTTTTTTTCACAGAGAATTCTCAGGGCATCAAGTCTGCTGATACTGGATCATCTCTGAAGCCATGGATACCCTTCCTGCTAGTGTTCATGCTAGGCTTTCCAGATCTTATGAAATGATGAAGAGACGGGGCTTTCATTCTACAGTTAAGGAGGAGAGTTCTTTCTCAACAATGAATCATTCATTGACTAAAACACAAGGAATCTCCTTTGTTTTTTGTCCCACCATCAGGAATACTAATCCAGTTGGCATATGCATAGCAATGATACCCCAAATTGGTATGTTACAGCTGATTAAATATTGAATTTTTACCTGTCACTTTCCACTCTTTCGTGTGAGTAAGATGATACGTGTCAATATCTATATTCAAAATGAGATTGAAAATTAGATACTTTCCTACAGAATCCAAGTATTGATTTTAACAGTGTCCACAAAAACCCAACACTTACTTGTTATTCATTTACCAAACATTTATTGAAAGTCTGCTTTATTGATCCCTGTTAGGTAAGGTGTGGAATTTAAAGAGAATAAGTCTTAGTCACAAGACAAAGTGATGGGCCCAGTCCCGGGTGAGTGAGGGAAAGCCAATACTGTGTGAATGACCTAAGAGACACCGGGGATGCATGCATATGGCATACTCTTAGCACAAAGAGATTCCATGAGTTCTGCTTGAATCTGAGACAGAAATATTACATCTTAGTGCTTCAAGCTTGCAAAAGATGAAGCATTGTAAGCAAAGAGGACATTTCTCAAAGAAACAACCATGCTTTCTGATACATTTTTCCCCCATTTTAAACCTCCTGCCTTTTTCCTTGCTCTAAAAGATTAAAACTAGCCATTTCTCTTTTTTCTTCTGGGAGTTGCCTATTTATACCTTTTATCTATTTTTCTCCTGGCACATGCTTGCTTATTGACTTATATAAACATTTTTTTGTATAATATAGACATTAACCCAAAATAATCATGTATTGTGCAAACATTTTTCCATCCTATCAATTTCCTTTGTTAATAGCAACTTGCCAGTCTTAAATATTTCCCTAGCCAAACCTGTCAGTATTTTTCTTTATAGTTTTAGAGAATATTTGCTTATGAAGGCTTTTCCTACCCTACTCTTAACTTTCTAATAGATGTTCTTCTATAGCACTTTTTTACATTTAAGTCTAACTTAGATTTAATTTTGAATATAGCATGATGTTGGTATCATTTTCCCCACAACTGCATATTGAATGTAAATCTATCTTTAGATTTTTCTTTTGGCACTTATGAACATTGAATGTTTAATTTTGAATTGATATTAACCTAGACAATTACTAGCAGATAATTGTCAATGATCCAAGGTAGTAAAGAAAAGTAGTGTCTCATATAAAACCAAACAAACTACTCTTTAGATTTAAGTGTCAAAAGCGTGTATCTAAATAACTTTAGTTAGCAAGACTTTTTTTTTTTGGATCTTATAATGAAAGGGGAAAGATGTATCTATACTCAAAACTGGGTGGATCTATGGAAGACAAATCTGTCACCTCTCTCTCTCTCTCTCTCTCTCTCTCTCTCTCTCTCTCTCTCTCTCTGTCTGTCTTTCATTTCTCCAACTCAAAATAGCTTTCCCCCCATATGGTAAAAGAAATGGTTACAGAGCATCCCAGACACACACATCCTCCCAGTTCAGTGACTAGAGAGGGAAACATGCTCCCCACCACATATAATAAGAAGCAAATCTCTTATTATAGAAGATAGGAATGTAATTTTATTATCTTGCAGTACTCTAGTTATTTCTTTACCAGGCAGTGATCCACCCATTCCTGGACCCATCACTATAGCCATGGAGGTCCAGTCCTGATTGAGCAGGCAGGGCCATGTTCCCAGTCCAGTTACCCTTCCAATGCTGTAGAAAGAGACAGCATAAGAAAGATGGTCCAAGGCATGACTGCTACGAAAGTCACTGAGACCACTTGCCTTTCTAATTTGTGATTTGCTACAATCAATAATCATAAAAGCAATTCAAACATTTACATTTCTCTATTGACTATATTAGATTTTAGATATAAAAAGTTGTGTTTCTCATTTTCATTATCTTGGGCTTATATAAATTAATTTGCATAAACTCAGTGCATAAAAATCAATTCAAAACCTGGGTTCATGCCATATGATCTAAGACAAGTTAGCTTCTTGTTGACAACGTTTCATCTGTAAAACAAGGCCTTTGATTTTATGATCCAGGAAAGTAGAGAGAAATCAATTCAAAACCAGAGAGAAAGGAGGATGGGGTTTTGCCAAAAGTGGCTCTTAAATCTTAAATCTGTCTGATAACATAAGGATGCCAAACCTGAACACCCTCCAGATTCTACACATAAGGAAAAAGCCAGGATCCTAGGGCCAGGATCCTCTATATATGACTCAGGAGCTCTTTCAAGATATTCTCCCTCATATGAGGCTCCTAACCTAGCTAAGTTTAAACTCTAAGCAAACCTGACAGGTGAATTGAGAGACTGTAGAGGGAGATGGGAGGAATTGGGGGAAGAGGAATGGGAGCTTGGGGGGACTTACACAATAAATCAAACTAATAATGAATCGACACCATAAAATCCTAACTTTCATAGAGCAAACTCCTGAGGAAGCTGTGGACATTGCCTGATAAGGGGGCCATTAATAGAATGGGAAGAAACCTAACCCCAAGAAAAATTGCTCAGGCCTGCATCTCCCTGTCCCAGTTCCTTTCCACAGTGAGCTGTTGATCAAAGAGACCCACGAGGTACCCAAAATGTGACAGACTTCTGTCAAAGCTCTTGAATACCTGTCCCAGGCCTAAGGTAAGACCATATAGCTGAAGAAATCACAAAGTGTCATCAAACAAAAAGAGATCCTTCTAGCTACAGAATGGTAACCAGCTCCCAAATGGTAGCATGTGTAGCATTGGAAGGTGTTACATGAGCTTCCAGGGGAAATTGGTCAATGATATTTGGAGAAAGCAGAGACCACTGATATACAATATATATAGTTGTCATAAGAATGCAGAACACACGGCTGTATGGAAGAGATCAGCAAGTCAAGAAATGCTCATCTGTGCAATAGAGGCACTAAACCTAGGAGGGTAATCAATGGCTGATTGGCTAAGAGATCCACTTAGTGACAAGGAACCCATAACTGGAACTGGGATCCATGGCATAATCCTATGGGGACCAAGATCTCAGGCTCTAGGGGAAATTCCCACTACCAGAGAGCTACAGAGAGACTACACTCTTTAGAATCTTGCCAAAATAGCAATGTTGTCTCACTTAACCTATACTGATCTCACTCTCCAATGGAGATTCTGTTTATATCTTTCAGAAGGCAGTGAGAGAGCCGGGGACAACTCAATTCCACCAACAAGACATAGGATGATGGCTGACATCCTGGCAGGAGATGAACCACCCCTGGCCTATCACAAAGGGCCCAAATGAAACCTATGAGAAAGTGATGAAATAAACAGGAGACCAATCACCACAGCAAGTCAGATAACCCAGGAAAGGTCAATGGAGACAGATACCAATGATACCCAACACAACCCAAAGCAGAAGTCCAGAGATACTTAAGATCTCAACAATAAAGCAGACTTAAAACTCAGCCACCATGACTCAGGGAACTGAGCAGAAGAGGGGGCAGAAAAATTGTAAGAGCCATGGTGAGAAGAATATCCAGAGATGTTGCCCCCCTCAGCAACAACACACAAAGGGGGAAAAACTGGCTCTCTGGTACAGTTCATAATCCCTACCCTATGGAAAAATCTAGTATGTGCACCAAGGACGGACCCCAGTGGGTAGGGGACAAAGAGGAGGAAAATGGGGGCACCATCACAAGATTTGATCATACAATGTATCTAATTATTCATAATAAAGATATTTTTTAAAAAGATAAATGTTTATCCTGGTAGGCATATTCATGAATAGACAGTGGCTGTCATCACACAAATGTGGCTTCATATAAAATGTGGGAAGGCATTCACTATATTCTTTTTTTTTATTCTACTAAGGAAATTCCTTTATGATTTTTCTTAGGGCTACCACGCCTCTTTCATAAGCTCGCTCATAGCATTTTAGAGCTTGATGCATCTTGGTGGCTATTACCTCCATTTTCATCAACCTCACAGAATCATGGAGCTTAAATAAGGCCTGAAAGTCTTGTTAATCCTCCTGTGTAGTTTATACATTTGGATAAACTGCAAGAAATCCATACAAAGTCACTTCTTCACTTCTTAGTGATGAGTCCTTAGGAAGTAAGTGTTTAGGGAATGTAAGGAGAGAGGCTGGAGAGGAAGGAGAGGAGTTGGGGGGTGGGCAATACAAAGGAATATTGATCAGAGAGGAGCCAGCAGAGGTCTTCAGCAGAAGAGTGACAGGTTGGGCTGTGACTCGGTGGTGGTGGTGGCAAGGAGACACTATGAGGTGCAAGACTAGAGGGAAGCCAGCAGCTTGATAGGGAAGCTGGTGGATTAATCCCATGAGAAGGTGCTGAGGGCGAAGCAGTAGTGGATAGAGGGTAGAAAAGAATGGAGGGAAAGAGACTCCCTTTTAAATATTCAGAGAAACCCTTGATTGATTTCCTGTGTTTAACATCACTCCTGCTTTGAACTTGAACCAGTGACTTACTATCAGTTTTTCTGCTGTCAAGAACTTGTAGGCAGAACACACACCAATTTTTTTCAAATGCTACATTCAAATATTCTGAAGACATCACACAATTAGTAAGTTCATCATGTTCTCACCATTCTAATGATGTTTTCAAGTGAAAGTACTTCTCACACATCTGTCCTCTTAATGTTTATTTTTACTGTGGGAGTTACAGACACAAGGATAATTCCTCTGTGGTGTCGGTTTAAGTGATTTTTAGTAACTCTGAAATGATCCAAATTCATTATTTTGCTTATTTGATTCTTGTTTTGGTGATATCTCCATAGTGATGCTGTAGGGAGAGTGCTGGATTGAGTGTTAGCTGACATGTTTCTGCTCACTTGCACCTCACTTCCCCTGATCAGCTGAATGACATGGACGTGGGGAAGATCCTGAGACCACACCTGCAAAATGAGCGATCATAGCCGGGTGTGGTGGCGCACACCTTTAATCCCAGCACTCAAGAGGCAGAGGTAGGAGGATCACCATGAGTTTAAGGCCACCCTGAGACTACATAGTGAATTCCAGGTCAGCCTGGACTAGAGTGAGACCCTACCTCGAAAAACAAAACAAACAAACAAACAAAAATAGAGTGATCATTCCGGATCCTTCGAAATATATCCACAGATTCTGTGGCCAGGTAAATTGTGATCACAGAAAGATCGAGACTTCACACTGCACGTGAGTTACTGCTGAGCAAACACCAGTCTTAGACACAGATTAAGGAGAGACTTGGATTGGCACCCTACTCCTGCCACCACTGTGCATCCTCCCTGAGCAAGCTTCATCTTCCAGGTCTGAGACAGAAAGCAAACATCCACTCCTAATCTTATCACAGAATGCAAGAGACAGGCATGAGGGACACTGGACATGGGCTGAGCACCTACTGCAAACCCCATGCCTAGGAACCCAGGCTGCTCCTGGTTTCATGCTGTGACCCGAAGTGGGTCAACACAGAACCAAAATCACCATTCCAACCACTCACTAACTTGGACAGCCATTCAGCACATACTACTTTGGACCAATAAATATTTGCTTGAGCACATAAATAGCCAGGGCCTCTGGCTACAGTCTGCCAGAGGCTATTTTTTCTATGCTCACTGCCTGGCTTTCCCCAATAGAAATTGTAAGAATGAGGAACATTTTGGAATGGTTAACCTTAGGTTATCTTTAAAAGTAACAAGCTCCTGGTTTTAATTAATCTTGGCCCCTGACTTTCGCATGAAAGGGAGTCAGTGAACTCATGCTGCTGCATCCATTTGCAGAGCTGAAGTGTTCAGTCGCTTGTGTATGAAACTGCCCAAGGCAGACTGGGTTACTGTCCTGGGGAACATCTGCACCGTGTTTATCATCTTGGCATTTGGGAACTATGTAAATACGTGCAGACCCGTGACAACCCCAGGAGTTTGTTTCCAAATGTGCCATCGATGAATAACAGCCCAAATGAGCAAAATCATCCAGACAACGATTTGGGTAGAGAGTGAGGATGGGAATTACAATGTGTTTCCAAGTGCTCTGGGGGTAAAAATCCCTTCCTATCATTGTAAAACAATAAAGCCATCGGAGGCACAATAATGTGTAAGATGGCTTTAGAATCAGACAACTTGCTTTTGTTTTGAAAGCACAGATTCGAGTCTCGCCTAGGAAAATCGCTGGCAGAAGTCAGGCTCCTGAAAGGACCTGTGTCTTTATTACACAGAGCGCAGCTCTTTCCTACCTTAGTGCAGAAGCTGAGTTCAGCTCTCAGCTGACTGAGGTTCTCTCACGACACCGCCCAGTCCCTCCATTTCAACCACGGGGAATTTTAGATAAATTCCACTCATGCTGTCTCTCTGAGTGCCCAGTGGTTTTGTCTCCTTCCAAAGGATTTGATCTTTTGTATTCAACTACTGTCTTGGAGATATGTAAAGGTACTAAGGCAATAATTTTTTTAATTAGTATTATTTTTGTTTTTGTTTTAAGCAATCATTTCAGATTGTCTCCTAGAACTCAGAAACTCTGTCATGGAAGGTTGAAGCCATGCCTGGTCATTTAGTCTGACTAGACTTTAAAAGACATCAAATACAAATAGATTCTGGGAAATAAATCAACTCTAGGCCTTTTACTGCTGAAGGCGTAAAATAATTCCCAAAAAGGCTAATTATGTCTTTCTTTGCTCAGTAGTTGGGCTTAATAATAAGCAGCAAACATATGGCAGAGATTGGACTGCATAATCCATCATGGCCTTCTGCTGAGCAGCAGGGACATTGGTTTTAAAGGAGATTATATGCAGAAAGCATACTCATATTAGTAGCTGTGGAACCTACCATTGCCAGAAGTGATGACTGCTAGCCTACCTTCTAAAACAGTTCTTTCAACTTATTAGTAATCAAAGGAGCATGATAGAAAACAATACTGCCAATTTATCTTTCAGCTATCAGATTAAGAGAGATTTTAAAATAATGAAACAAGCATATTTCTACCTTATGTTGAGAGAATAAATAAATGTAGATAATTCTTTCTGGAAAACAATTTGGCCAGAGGTCCAAAGACCACAAAATTATTTATATATTTTGAGCTAGTCATTTTATATCCAGAAATCTATCTTAAGACAATAGTATAAAGTGTGGACAAGAATTTAAGTATGAATGTTCATTGCAACAGTATTTATGATAGCAAAATATACAATGAGCGAATGATTAAGCAAACCATGTACAACCATCACATTCTACGGTACATTATGTTGTCATTAAAAATCATGTTGACAAATATTCTCAAAGGCAAAGGAAAATTAAAGTTGGATACAGATCAATAGAATCACCTTATCTTGACTATGTAAAATGATATGTTCAACACCTATTGGAGATGAAGAATGCTGTTTTTAAAACTGCTTCACTTCTGAATTTCAGGACAAAATCAGAACTTGTGTATGTTAGGGACTGGAGCAGGGGATGGTAATGCCTAGACCACTAGCCTTAGGGAAACTCCGATCCAGCAGAATACCCCGAATCCAATCACAGTGATCTGTTTAATATTCCCCAGATGGGCCTTTGTAGTGGGCAGTATCGAGCTGCATAGAGCTCCTCCGTGCGTTCCAGTGGGAAGACTTTAGCCCCCACTGCGTTGTGAAGCACTATGCGGGGTGATGATGGGACCATATTAAGCAACTTTTCTGCCTTCGTGGAGCTCAAAGTTTCACCATGACGCGGTCTGCTGCTATCTTCTCCTCTTTCATAGCATCCTGTTAGTGTTTGAGGACAGGGACACTCTGAGATAGTCACAACAAATGTCTGACTCTCAGGCGTAGGGTTCTGTTTTCATGTTGATTCTCTGGTGTGGTCCTCAGCATTTAAAACAGGTTAAACCCAACTGCCTTGTGATGTCTGGGCGATGAGAAGTGTCAGGAGGGACTCGTTCCCCCCACTCTGCAGCATTATTAATGAACACGCAGAACAAGTCTGCCAGGCATAGATGTCCCTAATCCAAGCACTCAGGAGGCAGAGGCAGGAGGATCGCTGTGAGTTTGAGGCCACCCTGAGACTACATAATGAATTCTAGGTCAGCCTGGGTTAGAGGGAGACCCTACCTCAAAAAAAAAAAAGAAGAAAATTTTAGAAATATATAAATAAAACCTTACTAGAGGTGCTAAAAGAAGCCCTGGCAGCCCAGAGCAAGAGCCGAGGGAGGAAAGAGGAGCAGGCAGACAAGGGCAGGGCTGGCAGGCCTGGCTGTCTTCCTGGGCTCTCAGAAGCGTTGAGGGCAGGACTGGCCCTTGGTTATTCACCTTGAATGAAGCTCGAAAGATTGTTAGTATTAAAGAGAAAGCTGGAAAAAAGTCTGTGAAGTATATCCACAATACACAGAAGGAAAAAGAGAGAGATGCAAAATCTTGGAAAGAAATAAGCCAAGTACTCAGGAATACTTAGGTAGTGGGAGGAGTTTTTCTTTCATCTGCACAAGTTATCGTCACTTGCATAATGTCATTTAAACTACCCTGGCCTTGCAGCGCGCATGTCATTCATGTACATTTCACTTCCGTTTATCTTTCTTCCTCATCTTTCCCATTGCTATTCCTGTTTTCTTCTTCTCTTTCCTCCTCTCCCTGCTCTCTGAGCACAGGTCTTGTCAGTGAGCGAAATGTATTAGCCACCTCTTTTTGGCAACCTATCTTTGATGTTAAAACAATATCACCACGAATTTCACGCATGTTTCATCTGCACAGTAACCCTATGGAGTAGTGAAATGATCATGTTTATTTAGCAGGTATGGAAACTGGGGCACAAAGACTCACCAACCTATCTAGACCCAAGCAGGTAGGAGGACTGAGATCTGAACCCAAGCACTGGGGTGCCTGAGCACACCCTCACCTCATCACTCTCTTCCATAGCTCTCAAGAGAACATAAAGGACATCAGTGACAAGTCTTGGCCCAGACTACTTATATAAAATTGATGTTCTAATTTTAGGAGTCTGAGCACAGGTATTTTATAAGTGATGCACCACGTATACTGTTTAGTGTGTTAGAGTTGCTAACCACTACACATACCCTCACAGACAGAAAGGCAGGTCATGGGACTCTATGGTCCTATGACCTTGAATTAGTTACTTAAAATTATGAGTCTAGTTCCACAGTCTACAAAACAGGGATCTAGAAATACCTGCCCCATTAGACAATATTTGTATAGACTTAGTACAAGACCCAGAATATAATATGTTCTCTGTTTTTTTCTATTAATCATTAGCAAACATTTTGTGTTTGGGGATTCATTTGTCTTTATGTAGCTTAGACTCTAACTGCTCTATACCAGAGGATAGAAACTATAGCCCAAATATTGGATCTGGCCTGCTACTTGTTTTTGTAAATAAAGTTTTATTGGAACAGAGCTTTGCTCAGTAATTTATATATTGTATGTGTTTTCATGGTATAATAGCAGAGTCAACTAATTGTAATAAAAATTGCATGGTTTGTAAAGCCTAAAATATCCTTTGTTTGACCTTTCATTGAAAACATTTATCAGTCCATGTTTTTGACAGACACACTTACTACATGAAGTAACAAAACAAATACACAATTAAGTATTTTTGTCAGATTTTAGATAAATGCTCATGCTTTGTTTATTTTATTTGGAGCTAGCATGGGAAGGCTTAATTTCTCGGAAAACACATAGAACTAAGAAAAGGTAAAATGAATTTTTTTAAAAAAAATCACAAATATGCAAAATCATTTGGCAAGATATGAAATCCTTCACAATTTCCCCACATCCTTTGTTTTTGGATATATTATTTCAACTTTGTGGGTGAAGGCTCCTTTACTAGGTCCTGAAACTCTCTACACTAATATGTGGTCCCAATACTTTTGTTCATACATTTAGGATGTCATCTGCCTTGTCCTAAGATGAAGCAAAATGAAACATGATGCAGGCTTACATGGCAGAAGTTATAGCTTCCAGAATAAAACAGTAGCCTAGCAATCTAGAGATGTCTCCAAAAGATATTAAATTAACCAAGGATTATTATGTTTTCCTGAACATCTGAGGGCTATTTCTTTAGGGTGCTTTGGATGGAGTTTCTGCCATGAGACTGTAGCAGGGAAAGTAGCATTATTCTCACACAGATGGCATGTGGACAGTGACTCTGGGTGCGCAACAGGGTCTCAGCATTCAAAACTCAGCAGATTTTCTGGAAACATTGGTACATGCTGGCCCAGGCTAGAGAGCCTGAGCTTTGTGCTTTGGTTAAAGAAGACTTAAGTTGGGTTAGAGAGATGGCTCAGAGGTTAAGTGTGCTTCCTATACCAGCATGAGGGTCTGTGGGTATGTGAAGAACTAAGATTGCCTGAGTTCAAATCTCCAGATTCAAAGTTAACAGCTGAATGTGGTCAAGAGCACTTGTAAGCACAGTCTTGCAGGAGAGACTGGAGACTCAGCAGAGCAAACTCCAGGATGAGTAAGAGGAGACTTGGGCTCAAAACCAGAGCAGGTGGAAGAGCCATGGAGCAAGACACCTGTGCTCCACCCCGGCCAGCACAGGTGAGCCATCCACCATAGGCAAGCATATGGGGCACCACAAGGGCACATATATACCACACTTCACTATACATACAAAGAGAGAGAGAGAGAGAGAGAGAGAGAGAGAGAGAGAGAGAGAAACAAAGAGAGATAATTTTTATTACGTAAAGGCTTAAATTGTTAGGAATAGAAAATTTATTTTCCTTATTGTGTTCTTTCAGAATCAAATAACCTCCAATCCCAAAATGGAAAAGATGTCTCCCCTTCTGAAGGTAACTGAGGAGAATGGGCCAACCAAAAATGGATGGCCTAGCATACAGTCCCCACGAAAAGTGAGAGATTCCTCCCAAATTAAAGTTTATATTGGGCAACAAGGATCACAGATTCTAACTGGCCAGGGACTCCGGGAGTGCAGTTTGGAAGCAAAGAAATGACTGTGAAGAAGTGGAAACAATTTAGTTTAATGTAAAAAGCTGTGTGTCTCTAGCATCCATCAAATTAATTGTGGCAAAAATCACTTTTCAAGGGGGGCACTTAACTAGAAAGGCATAATATCAGGGTTTCATTAGACAATATTGCACAAAGGAAAGACAGGGAATGCTATTGCTGGAGTCAGAAATATAAACTAAGATAAAAGACAGACTTTGGACTGAGCCAGACCTCAGTGTGCTGCTCAGCTCTGCCACTCACTATTGTAGACACTCAAAGCAATCCTTTCCATCCCAGAACCTCCCTCCTCACACTCCACATCAGCAGCCCCGTGTGCTACATTGTTGAGCAAACAGTGACGTGAACTCACTCTGCCCAACTTCAGACTCATCTACATCCACACCTTTCAGAAGAGCCCCTTCCGAGGCACCTGTATCCCTGGCCTTCTACCCACTCTCCATGGACATGAACAAATATCCTTTTCTTCCCTAAGACTTCCTGCTCTTGATTGTGGAGACACTTCTCTGGATATTGCTTACATTTCAATAGTTTTATTTTTAACATTTTTCTTGGGTTGTTCACTTTACCCTCATATTTTTACATTAGTGTTGTAGTCAGCTTCTCATTGCTGTACAAAGAACCCAACATAAGCAGCCAAAGGGAGGAATGGGTTCCTGGTACCAAAACTGTTGAGGTTAATTTTGCTAGTTGCTGCACAGAAAGAACCTGACCAAAAGCAGCTTGTGGAGGAATGGGTTTATTTTGACAGATATGATGGCAGGGAGAATGACAGAATGAGCAGAGGGGTGGACATCACCTCCGCCACAGCACTGCAAACAGCAGCAGGAAGGTGTGCCAAACACTGGCAAGGGGAAGCTGGCTATCACCCCCATAAGCCTGCTCCCAACAACACAGCTCCAGCAAGGTTCCAACTCCAAAACTGCCATCAGCAGGGGATCACATTCAGAACACATTAAATTTATGGGGGGACACCTGAATCCAACCACTACAACTGGAACCATTAGAATCAGGCAAGTGTGTTCAAAGCCATTTGAGCCACTTACTGCCTATGTGAACATTAATACTTTATTTGTTCCTCAGTGTCAATTAGTATCTTTTTAAATTTAAGATGATAGTAACTTTTTTTTATTTCAAGACTAATTAGAAAATATCAAAAAATAAATACATAAACAAATTCACCTGATATTTATATGCCAAAAAAGAGAAAATAAAATTATTTCTGTTATACATATATGTAAAGGAAGGTACTTTGTAGAGATTGTATTTATAAAATATGTATAAACTGTCCTCCTGTGTTGATGTGATTTGACTTTTCCTTGTAAAATTAATATTTCCCCTTCCCTCCTCCTGCAACTCGCTGTCCTTAGGTATCAGTGCATCAGAAACAGAACAGTTTTCCACTGGGATATGGAAGAGGGTAAGCTTGGAAATTAGAATTATCTGGGGTCCCACACTCATTCTCAACCCCATTACCAGCAGTTCTGACTCAGTAAGTCCAGAGTGGACCCTGAGGAAATTGCACTTTAGAAATATTTATTCTCTGGGTGGTTCAAATTTACACTTTCTACTCCATCCTGCCTCCCAGTGAAAATCACTGCTTTGAACTTAGGTGGGTATCCCAGGCCAGGTTCGAAGTCATTCACAAGCTATCCGAGGGTACAGCCATGTCCTTTGTCAGTTGTCTTAGTTCTGTGCTATTACAACAGCTGCCTCTATCAGGGCACCTTCTAGCACTTCGGATGAGTCAAGGCCACTGTTTGGAGCTGAGTGATGTGCTCATTTGTACCCTTTGGAAGAATGTCTGTAGTTCCTAAACCAATTAAACAATTTAATATCCAACTTCTCACTCTGATGCAACCCATTGACCCTCAAACTCTCCACCAAATATTTCTGAGAGTTTTCAAGGTGACTCACTATTTTAACTCCTGATATTTTCCTTTTCTTGTTCCCTGCCCCCCTCCCTCCGTGGGTGTTGCGCCCTGAGCCTTCGGGACCAAAGAGGCTTTCCCAGGACTCTATTGTTTCTGTGTTTTTACTGGGCTCCTGGCCTGGACACCATGTTGGTCCTACCATCTATCCAAAACACTCTGTTGTCCCCTCTGCCCAATTCAGCAAAGCCCAGGCTTCTAGCTTGCTCAAGGAACTGACTGTGGAAAATGCTGTTGGGAAGTAGGAGAAAGCGCCTTTCTCTTTTTAGTGTAATACTCTTAGGAGAACATGAGACAATGCAACTTTGTTAATTGGCAAAGAACACACTATGAATAATCTTTTGAAAGTGAAATTCATGGTGTTCAAGATATACACTTAGCTAGATTTTGATAAGGATATTTGAAATACAGTCTGTCATAGTCAGCCACATGCCACTGGGATGAATTTCCAAACCAGGCACAATTTTGGGGAGGAAAGTATTTATTGAAATAACAGATCCAGGGGAAGTTCCAAAAATGAAGGAAAGGGCTGGCCCCCTTTCACAGATCCAAGCATAGAGACAGAGGCCCAGCACCTCCAAAAGTCAGCAAGCACACTGTAACACACTGTAACTCACAAAACAGCAGGACTGCCAGACTTGAGCTCAGACTGCTCTTTACATATGTATCCCTAGAATTTTGAATCCAATTTAGAAATAACTCAGGGCCACACTCCAGGAGGCCAGGCCAAAGTGACACCTCCTCCAGCCAGAAGGCTGGAGACAATTCACAATCTTTAATAAACCTTTGATTCTGTTGGGGGACATCTATTCAAACTATCACACAGTCTTAGCCATTTCTGGAGCTTGAATTGAAAATTAGGGTATTTTTCAATGTTAACCAACCAATATACTAGCCTTGATGTATGGGTTTAAATTAATCTACACACATATCACATTGTTGAAACTGAACTATTTCAAAGTAAAATACCACAAGCACTATAGCAAACACAGGTGTATATCTAAGGGACAAATCCAAGGGGTGAGCATTCTACTGTATTCAGAATTGCCATTCCTATCCAGGTATAATAATGCATAAGTAGGGCTGGAGAGATGGTTCAGCAGATAAGGCACTTGCCTGCAAAGTCTAATGACCTGGGTTCAATTCCCCAGTACCCACATAATGCCAGATGCACAAAGAGGTGCATGCACTTGTAGTTCATTTGCAGAGGCTGGTGGACCAGATATGCTCATTCTCTCTCTCTCTCTCTCTCTCTCTCTCTCTATCTATCTATCTATCTCTCTCTCTCTCTGTCTCTGCAAGCAAATAAACAGACAATAAAATGTTTTTTAAATTATGCATAAGTTGATTCGGAGTTTTTCAGTTATTTAAATAGGCTTAAGAAGATAGTAACCCATAGCCACAGCCATTCAACCAACTCAGGATAAGCCAAATGTGTTTGTGTTTTTCAGGATACAACGAGAGAGCTGTGGCCCATCTAACCTTACCAACCAATCGTAGGCCGATGGATGAGATCCTGACAAGAGAGGAGCCACCACAGTCATATCAGGGAGGATCCATAGGGAACTCAGCAGACAATGAATGATGAACAAGGGACCTATAACCACAGTCATTCAATCAACACAGGATAGGCCATTGAGACAGGAACCAAGGATTTTCGACACAAGGACCTCTAAGCTCGCAACATTAAAGCA
>PVHP010003898.1:0-11498 GCA_004024765.1 Zapus hudsonius | reverse complement strand
GGGGCCAGGAAGACCAGGATGAATACTAAGATATACAGGATCCCTTGCCACAAGGACTAATACAGACAGCCCACGGAAGAGGATATCCAATTGATCAGGGATGGGGAGGGGGGGAATTGGGGAAGTTGGGATAACAACACATGGTTTGCCCACTAAATAATGTAACTCATTATAGACAATAAATATTTAAAAAAAAAAAAAAGAAGATAGTAACCCAACCAACATTTCCCAAATATGCCCAAACCCGGTGTTACACCTACACATAGTTCTTGAAATTCAACTACCTACACCAGTACTAATATTTCTCCTTCCTCCATTTTCTTTTTCCAGGCAGATTTATTTCCTCTCAATAATTGGGCTGACCCCTGCTCTTCCAGAGGTTGTTTATCACATTTGAGGCTCAATGGCACTGTTGTCTTGACTTTACTATTGGAAACCGAGTGGGGCTAATCATTCATCCTTTACTTAACTGTTCTAACCAAATCACAAATAGAGACACAAAGCCAAAAGAAGAACAAAGCACTGGAAGTGACTTGGGTCACAGCAGAGATAGCGCATCTCCTCTTCCAGATTGAACCCACTACCAATGAGATACTGGCTGGATGCATGCAGATCTTCCTGAGACTGACAACCTAAAGCACAAGTTCCACCTAAAGCCAGGCAAGTCCAAGAGAAGGAATACAAGTGAGCCACTGAGCAAAAGCCGCTGGCATGTCGCCCCATCCACTGGAGATCCAACAGACATCAGCTTTCACCACACTCCTGTTCCTGGGCGCTGAGGTATGAGCAAGGGCATAGGAGGAGAATTCCTTCCCCAAATACTCTTTTAAAAATACTTTTTAACTTATATATTTCCAAACATACGAGAGAGAGAGAGATGATAGAGAGAGAAAGAGAGAGAGAGAAAGAGAGAATAAATAGGTACACAGGGGCCCTTTGGCCACTGAAAACAAACTCCAGATGCATGTGCCACTATGTGCATCTGGCTTTATGTGGGTCCCAGACTGTCAGGGTTTGAGGCAAGCACCTTTAACCTCTGAGCTATCTCTCCAGCTCCCCTACACACACACACCACATTATTAAAAACTAGATCCATAGATAAGTCTGACTTCCCTCATACTCATTGTCCTTGGATAGAGGACAAAATAGAATTGTCAAGAGGATGTTAATTGCTCATCTGTACTAATAGTTAAACACACTCTTTGGGGTTTTCTCCACACTTTCTTCCTTCTCTATTGGAGACTCACATATGGATGGAAGAGAGGGTTCTGCTTGGGAAGTACTTTTTCATGAACAAGACAGTGGGGTCTAGGAGAAAGAGAGGGCCAGAGCTAGGTGCCAGTCCTCTCCATCTAGACTTAAGTTCCTGAAGGCCAATAAGAGTTATTAAATTTCCACAATCAGTCTGCTCCACTCATATTGGAAGTTAAAGAGGTCTGTGCCTAAAGACTAGGAGAATATTGGAAAGCTAGTATTTGCCAGGAGAACTTGGACATACACAGACTAGGTTCAGCTAACAGTAGCCCTCCATAGAACGAGAAGCCCATGGAGAACAGTGTTTTCCACAGATGAGCCTTTTCTAAAGCACCCGCTTAAGTTTCTAAATATATCCGGCATTAATTAACTATTGACCTCGACCTCATTCTCGTCGGATGATGATTGGTCCTTTAGCCAAGACTGTATGCCACTTTTGTCCCTTCATAGTCAGGTGACAACAATGGAGCTTGGACACAGGCTTGATTGTTTTGAAGGTAAACACTAGGAGCTATTTTGGAGAGCTGACAGTTGCTGTCAGATTCTTTTCTAATGGGCTAATGTTATAGTGTTAGAACTTATTAAGGGATGATTACCTCATTTGAATCTTTAATAGGCTTTGACCTCTTTTTATAGCTACCAATATATGAGTCCCTCAGAACTACCATATGATTACATTCCTTCAGCCCAACAGCTCTCCTTCAGCACCAAGAAAACTTAAGACCCAGAGAGCTGGTGCACTGCCTTCCTGAGGACCTCAGCGGAATTGTCTCATTCACTGTACATTTCTCCAAGCCACAAATTTTAATCCTGTTGTCCTATTACTCGTAAGAATGTGCATAAATTTTCACTGGATGTGTGAAATCCTGTCTCAGCAACTTCTCTGGAGAGATAGGGAATAGAAAGTAAAAGAAAAAGACAAATTATTGCTGATTATAATGGCCCAAGAGACCCTGTCTCAGAGAAGGTGGCAGGGTTCTGAAAGATGACACTGAGGTTGTTATGTGACCTCCACACATATGTGTGAACACTCAACACACGAATGCTCATGCATGCACGTACACATATAAATACAAATAAAACATAATCAGGCTTGATATATTTGATGCTTTTAATGGGAAATCCCAATTATTGGTAAATAGAAGCTGTGTGTGGTGGCCCACACTCTTGCTCTCAGCATTCAGGAGACTGAGGGGGGAGACTTGGCATGAGTTCCAGGCCAGCCTGTACCAGAATGAGACCTGCCTCAAAAAACAAAATAATGGGTAGATAGTTCAGGGATTCCTGTAACAAGTTTTCTTACCAGATTCACATTAGAAATTAGTTGGCTCTCCAGTGATGGCCAATGTGCCAAGTGGTGGCATGTTTGTTATGGGAAAACCAACAGCTCTCTACTTGGATTTGAGGCCTGTTCTACAGGAGGGGATTTCTAGCTGGTACTTATAACCTAATCAAAAGCCTGTGACAGCTGGGTGTGGTGGCGCATGCCTTTAATCCCAGCACTCTGAAGGCAGAGGTAAGTGGATCACCATGAGTGAGAGACTACATAGTGAATTCCAGTTTACTCTGGGCTAGAATAAGACCCTACCTCGAAAAGCCAAAAAAAAAAAAAAAATCTATGACTTGGAGGAGGTCAAAAACCCTAGGGGGCAGGAAACTACTACTGTTGTTTGGCGAAGTGGATATATTATGTCCATCAAACTACCCTCTAAGTATTTATGCCTAGACCCATATACTAATGCTACTCTCACTTTTGGTTAGAGGAGCTTCTCTTCTCAGATGGCAGTGATCACTGGGAAGATTCAAAATTCATCAAAGTGCTGAGAAGTGACAGTGGAGTGTTGAGCACTAAGTGAGACATCTCTATGACACCCTCCCAGGCTCAGGGACCATTATGGAAGAGGTGGTGGAAAGAATATGAAATTCAAAGGCAGGGGAGGAGTACTTTGCAATACTGTCCTCCATACACAACATAGCCATGGCGTTCATGACCTCACAGTGGCTGACACTACCTACACAAGACCTGTAAAATAGGAGGGAAAAACAAACTAATGACATCATAACAGGACAGGGACGAGTAGAAAAGAAGGAAAGATTCAGGGGAGGGGGATAGGGAAGGAGAAAAGGGGGGAGCATGGGAGGGGATTAAATCATGGAATATTGTGCATATGCGTAGAAATTGTTGATAAGAAGCTTTTTTAAAGAACCCCAATCAGGGTCACCAGGCAGGTTTTCCCATTTCTGGGAACTCCCTCTTGCTATAAAGGGGCTCTGCCATCTCTCCCCTTTTATGCTCTATAATAAAATCTTTCTAAAATTAAAAAAGAAAGAAGTTAGTCAGTTCTTTGATTTCTATCTTTTGTTTATTTGATTTTTTTAAAAGCTTTGCTACAGGACTGGAGAGATGGCTCAGCAGTTAGGTGCCCTTCCTGAACAAGCATGAAGGCCTGAGAGAGCCTGAGACTGCCCGAGTTCAAATCTCCAGATTCCTCATAAATGAGCTGAGCATGACCACATGTGCCTGGAACCCCAGTTTCACAGTGGATCCCTGCAAGCTTCGGAAACAGTCCAAAGAGACTGGCTCAAAAACTAGACCAGGCAGAAGACAGGACACCCAGTGTTCCACAGGTGAGCATGAGGGAGGCTGTGAGGGCACATACACCACGCACTGCAAGCACACACACACACACACACACACACACACACACACACACACACACAAATCAAAATTTGAAAAAAAATTAAAGCTTTGCTATACATGAATTTGGGCTGGGAAGATGGTTCATTGGTTAGAGAACATGAATTAGCGGTATAATTTAAACGGGAAGAACCATATGGTTTAAAAACTTCTGGAGTGAGATTTTTTTAACAACATAATTCATTCGACAGCCATCCGAGTTGTGCACTCCAGACCCTGTCTGCTGCCAAGACCTGCTTCTCCGATGGACGGTCACAGCACAGTCTGCTCATCGTGACTCACTGAAGGATGTTTGGTTTCTCTAGGATTTGGACATTACAAATCAAACTGCTACAAACACTTGTGTACATATTTTTATGTGAACGCCAGTTTTTCTTTCTCTGAGATAAATGCCTAGAAGTGTTTTTTTTTTTAATCTCTAAAACTTGAAGCATACAAGGATGAAATCATGTGTGATTCAGTTCTCACAAACCAGCCTGGGAATCTGGCTTGAACCTTCATCCTCATGTTACAGATGAAGAAACTGGAATCACCGCCAGTTATTGATTCATCACAGTTGAGGCTTTACTTAGTCTTTAAGGTGGAGCTTTTAGAAAAGGTTTCTCTGTACCTGGAAGCATGCTGTCTGCTACCTCTGAGGTTTAATGCTTAGCAACTTCGGTTTAGATTCTTGTGTCTAAAACAGCCCAGTTCTGAACACATTTAGATGTATGATTTTATGTCTATTCTCTTAATGAAGAGAGCATTCCAGTGACTACAGACTATGGGGAATGCATTAGCGCCAACTGGGGAAGAGCAGGAAGCCAGTAAAGCCCGAAGCCGAGGCTAACTAGCCTCCAGAAAGTCTTCCTCCCAGAAAGCTGGAAAACAGCTGTCCCAGAGGGTTCACTGTTCCTCCCACTTCCCTAGCTGACATGATTAATGGCCGGTCAAGTGCAAAGCTGTGTCATGTGTCTATTCATTTGCAATGGGAAAATTTAGCACTCCCAACATCCAGGTGGCTACAACTTGCAAAAACAAACCCAAGAGCCATCTCACCACCCTCTCTGTTTCATTTTGTTCCTATGAAATATTCACTGCTTACATTTTGTCAATATGTGGAAAAGGAGATAAAAGACTTAATGATTTAAACTTAGGGTGAAAAAAAACTTGAAAAATTCTAAATCCATCAATCCAAAATGTGCATTTTAGAAGATAGGGAGCCAGGCCAATTTAACAATATGCTAAATAGGTAAAACATTTCATCTTGGAATTAAATTCCTCAGCAGTGAAACACCAGCTTCTCTGCTCTGTCTGGAACAGACCAGAAATGCTCTGGTCTGTTGTGGGAGTTGGGAATTCAGCCCAGGGCTAACAGGACCCTAATCCTGCACTTCCTACAAGTAATTCCGATAAAGTGACGTTTCCACCTTTCCTGGGCACTGGGTTGGTTTTCCATGAGTGTGGTTCATCAGTGCCAACAAGTTGCTATTTCATTAAGTAATATTTGTAATTATGACAAAACAACCAACATTTATTAAATACCAACTTGGGACTAAATACTTCATGGGAATCATGTTACTGACTCATCGAGATAATCATAGCATAGGTATTATGCTTTCTGTTTGACAGATAAGGAAACCAAGGCTGAGAATGAGAAAGTTGCTCCATTAAGATTTCATGGTGTTTAACTTATTTTGGGTCCAGGATATAAGCCAACCTGTGCAATTATAGACTCCAAGTTCTAACACATGCTCAGCGCTTCACTCAATTTAACCATTAAGTCATCTTTTGGAATAAGACACAGTCCTTGTTAAATATTTTCTCCATGTTGAGATATTAACAGTTACCAATTCTGATGTCAATGAATTCTTCGACCCTGAATAAGCTGGTGGAAACTCCAGAGGAAATGTTTCAAGGAAGAAGAGAAGAACAGATGTGGGGAGGCTAGTGGACGGTGATGATACTGGGGAGAAGCTTTAAGACTCTACAAAGAGGTTGTAACCAGAACTGCTAAGGCTGTTGACAAGCCTGTCTAAGGAGATGTGGAGCGAGCCCACTCCAGTCTTGTACCTGTCAGGCATCCACACCCACATGGAACTGACCGTGTCACCACTTTATGCTGTGATTACCTTCACTGGTACTTCTAGGAGACAGGCATGTACATTTCCATCTACTTCTTTGGGCCTCACATTCCAAAATTATCCAGTCATCCCACCTCTTACATCCTTTGAGGAGTCAGCAAGCCATTTACAAATTAAAGGAGTGATGGAAGGGGGATTAACATGAGCTAGGATCTGCTACTCACCAGACACTGCAAGGGCTTGGTATACAGGATCTCATTAAATGGCCTCAAGCAGTCTTCCTAAGAAAGCATGTCATCTTCACTTTAGAGAAAAGGACACCAGCATCCAGAGCCTCTGTACAGACCCAAATCCAGGATGCAAACACATCTCCACTCTCCAACCTCCAGCTGCCAAAGGCTGGGGATTGCATATGAGATGTAATTACAAACACATATGACGGTGGGGGACATTTTATATTCAAACCATCACAGTACATGAGAAAAACAAGTTAAAGATAGGAAAGACATATCTTAGCTCAGGACTTCAGAAGTTTCAGGTTATTGTCATTTGGCCCTGTGTTTGGGCTTATAGTGAAGCAGTACAGCATGCTGGCAGGAGCATGTGACAGAAACGCAGCCTCTCTTGTAGTGGCCAGGAAGCAGAGAGAAGACAGGAAGAAGCCAGTGAAAGGTATACCCTTCAAAGCCACACCCCCAATGATCTACTCGCCCTGCCTTCCACAGTTCTACCAGTTGATTAAACCAGCATTCTGATAATCTAATCATCTCTGGAAACACCCACAGTGACATGCTTAAAGATGTGCCTCACTAATGTCTCAAGCATCCTCAACGCAATCGAGCTAAGAACAAGAGTAACCATCAGCGGCCCTGAAGCCCAGTGTGTCTCTCAGTGAGGTGACATGGGCCACTTGAACCCTGTCTCCCACTTGATCTTCTAAGAACAGCCAAGCACCAAATAGTCTGGGGCTTTCTCATCATGCTACAAATGTAATCTCTAAGCTCTCTGTAGATAGTGAATCCTTTGAGTCTTGGCTCCCCCCGTAGAGCTTTTGCTCTAATTCTTAGTTTTGTTTCCTAAAAGAAGGAAAGGGCATGGAGAGGGAAAGCTGTTCAAGTTGTAGCTTTGTCTCATGTTCAAGTGTAAGCCTTGAGCTCCTTCAGTGGTAGGTGTCTTGGTCATTTCTATTCAATAAGGAGAAAGAACAGGCTGAAGCCGACATCAGTTATGAGTCACATATTCTCATGACCCAGTAAAGGAAGTGCTACACATCACCACAGGCACATGGTGAAAGGAGGGGGCTATTTGCAGGAGTAAACACCAGGGGCTACTGGGGGCAAGCTTTGTAGTATCAGGAAGGTGACATATCCCCTGGTTCTGGTGCCAGGATGCAATTGGATAATTCCGCAGGTTAGCAAGGATAAGCAGGAACTGTGCCGGGTACCTTGGACGCAGGTGATTGGGCTAGGCAGCCTCACCTCAGTAGCAGAATGCTGGTTATACTGTCTGAGGGCTTCCTGACTTTCTTTCCTTGTCAGGGCAAGTTTTCTAGTTTTTATACAATTATAGAATATGTCACTAATAAAACAAACAAATTCTAACCCATACTGTTGAGAGAAATTCTAACCCATGCTGTTGAGAGAAATGGGCTTTACGTAAAGAAAACTGATTATAGATGTTAACCATTGTTGCAAAGTCCATAGATTACTGTTGGGTTCAATGACCCGATAGTGTAGCCAATCCAAAATTAATCATCACAGACATTTTTCTGCATCACTTTATATATAATCCATCTACTTAATACATAATGTATATGTTCATCTGCTCAATAAAGATATAAAGTTTATTTTTAAAAATAGGGAAAGAATTATACAAGTTCTAATTTGTATATGTACAATTGGTTGTTTAATACACAGAAAGGTACTTGTTCCCCTCACTTTTTCTACCTCTTCTTGAAGTCTTAGGAAATGTCTTTTTTGATGAAGTACCACAATAACTGGACACTTAATGTTTGAGGGAGCCAATTTTCTTTGAGATGGTGCATCCAAAGTTTTTATTAATTTATGAAATATTTATTAAAAAATCTAAATACAGACCATTTGTATTGGAGCTGGAGCTGTCAAGGTTCTTGGTCACAGGCAACAGAAATTGAGTTGGTTCACATTAGCAGAATAGGAACTTGTTGGACCAGATTCAAGTAACTGTGAAGAGAGAGGCAGGGCGGGAGCTTAAAGAATGGAAACTCAGAAAGGAACACAGGGCATGTATGTAGATCATGGTTGCGGGACCTAATAAATATCCTATTGAGGACAGCATATAAGAAATAAGTTAATTCTAATCCTTAAGTTTTACATCTAAGATTCAAATTCCATGTAAAACCATGGCTTCAGCCTTGGCCAAGGAAGGGGACCATATTGATAGAAAATATTACCAATTATGCAACAGGTACAATGGTCTTTCAAAGGTAGTCCAGATGGCTACTAACCCAGAGAAAGTGGAAGGAGTTTGGGGCAGGCAAAGCCAAAATCATACACATGTTACCTTACATGAATTCTAGTCAATGATTATTAAATAGCACATGTAAGTCCTGCTTAAACTCGCTCATTTACTGTTTTCTACTATGTATAATTATGCTTTTATTTGCATATATGTTTTCTCATGTCGTTCTGTTGTGGATTTGACCCTCAAACAGGCCAGGGTGCCTTGAAACCTTAGCTCTTCCCTAACTACCTCTCTCACAAGAATGGGACTTTTAGGGTATGAATGGACCAGCAAAAATTAAATATGCTGTATGATTTTAAAATTATGTGGACACACAAATAAAGCACACTTTCCACACCTCCAGAGTTTGTAATAAACACATGCACACATAAATGACTGACAGTTCAAAGAGCAAATATGTAACCCAGATGTCAGCGGAAACTCAACATTCCTTTCCCTCCCAAAGTTTCCTGCAGAATTCCAGAGATTTTTATCTTTGATGTCACTTTTCAATCTTAGCTTCTGCCAGCCCTACACTTATTTTACTTTAGTTTCTACTCTGACACGCTGCCTTTGCTCTATTCCAAACTAGCCACAGCTCACGAAAACACAGGGCTGGTTGAGAACAGGAAACCTCACGCAGACTTGAGAGAGCACAGAGGTTTCACATCCAGGAAAAGTTAACAGGTTAAAATCATTTCTTTTAGACCTTCAGCAAATTTGACTGATTTAGGTCCCAGCATCCTGCCATGAATTTTGCTATTCGTTCTCCTTCCTCACCAGTACCTTGTACCCTGTGACCATGCAAAGCAATTCAGCTCTACTCAGAACAGCTCCAGGCCTCTGCTGACACCCAGATAGTCTCCAGCTGTTAGACTCTTGGTCATCTACCACCCCATTGGTCTCTATTACTGGACCATCATAAATATCTTTCCAGAGATTTAATCTTGCCCCCCATCCTTGGAGGCTTATGGCTGGGGAGTGGGGACAGAAATTGCAATAATTAGTTTGCCTCTTCAATAACACTTTTTCCTTTTGTTACAACTGATCTGTGCAAGCCTGTGAGGGAGGGAAGATTTGGGGCTCAAGTGACAAGAATGCTTTATGACTTGAATCATAAATGTAACTTTAAAGCAGGGGTAGAACTTAAACTGAAAAGAGATCAAGACTTTTGTAGCCAAGCAAAAATATCTCTCCTCTAAATCCCAACAAAATATCACAAATAAGATCAAAATAAGAAAAAATAAATAAATCCACTATTGTCTTGAAAAGTAAGGTAACTTGAGGTAAATAAAGACCTTCTAAAAATAGAAAGCAGGTGACAAATCCTCCCCAAACTGAAGCACCCATAACCGCATGTAATTCAGAGAGGAAATTCAGCCCCCCCCCCCACCTCTCAAGATAATAAAGAGAAAAAAGAAAGGAGAGACGGGAAGGAAAGGAGGGAGGGAGGAAGGAACAGAAGCAAGTTTCTGAGAAGTACCTCAGAACATTAAGATCAAGGACAGACAGTAGGATGTAGAAGAGGAGTGGCTAAGGCTCGGGGCTGGTAGGCTGGGTGAATAATTAAAGCCTGCAGAGCAGCTGCACCAGCCTCTATTCCCAGTGTTTGCCCGCAGGGTCTTAGTCTTCCACTTGCCAAATCAATGAGAAATGAAAGAAAGAGCGTTCCCAGGATGGTTGTTGGAACCAGAAAGGCAGGGAGCTTCCTAGATAATATACGACCACCATGAGATCACAATGATAGAATCAAGGGACTTGAATACTCACTAGATATACATCTCTCTGGCTCCCTCTATCCCAGAAGAAAGATTCAAAAAGTTGACCAGAGAAGCAGGGATTAATTATTCAGTCAGTGAGTAAATGTTCTTTTAGCAACCAATCCAGGTCAATACAGACCTTTAATAAATATGAACATACCACCACCAATAATCAATCATTTTAAGAAAACAATAGCAAGGGACAGAGGAGATAAACTTAAAGAGCAAAAGAATTAATTCCCAAAGAAATAGAGTTAATAAAAAAAAAAAAAAACCGAGTCAGGAGCATTCACATCACAAAAAGAACAGATGGTTGTGAAAAATAATCTACCAGAATCCTTGCAAATTAAAAATAGGATCACCAAAATAAATAACAGATGGTGCAAAGAACAGAATTTACATAACATAAGATAGAACTAGTAAATTAAAATATGTAACCAAAGAAATGTCCTAAGGTAAAGGGAAAAATAATGGGCTGAAAATAAGTGCCAAATTGAGACAGGAAAGAGAGAGGCAAGAAGAGAACCAATCCGTGCCCATCTCATTGGAGCTCTAGACGAGGCGACCACAGGAAATAAAGAATGATGTAAACACCAATCAGCGTCAGCAATATGAGGGAAATGCAAATCAAAATCACGGTGAGATACCATTCCATATTCATTGGGATGGCGATTATAAAAAGTAAATAAGATGTTAGAAAGGTTGTGAAGATATTGGTACCCTTGCACATGCTAATGGGAATATAAGAATGTTACCGCTGTGGGTACCACAACCAACACAGTGTGATGGTTATTAAAAAATAAATAAACATGGGATTATCATGTAACCCAGCAATTCTATTTCCATGTATGTACATAAAAGGCAGGGATGCAAATGGATCTGCTATTCACAATAGCTAGAAAGTAAAAATACCCCATATGTTCACAGATGGGTGAACAGATAAGCAAAATGTGGTTATTCACACAATGAAATACTATTCAGCCTTAGAAAAGAATGAAATTCTGATACAAGCTACAGCATGAATGAATCTTGAAAACATGCTTCAATAAAAGAAGCCAAGCACAAAAAAGGACAATTTTGTATAATCATGTTGAAATGAGGTAGTTAGAGTAGTCAACTCCATAGAGATAGAAAGCAGTTACCAGAGTCTGAGAGGGAAAACAGAGACTTATAGTTTAAGGGTATAGAATGTCAGTTTGGTTTACTGAAAAATTTCTGGAGATGAATGATGGCTTTTTTTTT
>PVHP010003897.1:62705-75185 GCA_004024765.1 Zapus hudsonius | reverse complement strand
TGAATGGAGGGTCAGCTCCACAGTAGAGATTTGTGTTAGCTGTTTCTGACACCCAGAGAGGTTCTGGAACACAAGAAGCACTTGACAAAGACTCATTCAATGAATGAGGTACTCCTTTATTTAATTTTTTATTGATTTTCAGGGGGAGAGAGGGAGAGAGAGAGAGAGAGAGAGAGAGAGAGAGAGAGAGAGAGAGAGAGAGAGAACCAGGGCCACACCTTGTGTTCCTGGCTTATGTGGGACCTGGGGAATTGAACCCAGGGCCTTAGGCACTGGAGGCAAGTGCCTTAACTGCTGAGCCATCTCTCCAGCCCTCACTGGCTTATCCTTTGTTGATTGAATGGCTGTGGCTGTGGGTCCCTTATTCATCCCGTCATTCTCTGCAGGGTTCCATATGGATCCTCCACAATATGACTGTGGTGGCTCATCTCTTGCCAGGATCTCAGCTTTCTGCCTGCGGTCAGTTGGTATGGTTATATGGGCCACAGCTCTCTTGCTTCATCCTGAAAAATACAAACACAATCTCCATCGGAGAGTGAGATCAGTATAGGTTAACAAATATACACCATTCTGGATTACCTAGATTCTATTTTTAGTAGCCTCCCTGTCAGTCGCTCGCATAGTGCATCTTTTCTTGGGAGCCTAAGAGTACTGGATCTGGTGCATATTGCCCTGAATCCCCAGTTCCAATCAAGGGTTCCCCCTCACTGAGTGGAATATTTGGATGAATTTAGTAGCTGTTGATTGTCTCCCCAGGCCCAGGCTCCACCATTGCACAAGTGCTCCTTTCTTCGTTTGTTGTTCTCTCCCAGTAGGAGGTGTGGTAAGCCTACTCATGGCCGCATGCCTGGCATTTTTTAACATGGGTGCTAGGGATTGAATTCAGGTCCTCATGCTAGTGTAGCAAGTGTTCTTCCCCTATGAGCTGTCTTCCTGGTCCCAGCAGTTAGGTCTTAACAACTTTTTTTTTTTTAAACAAATATACATAGTACAATTTATAACATTAAGAACAACACAGTACTTTATTATACCAACTCCAAAATTTATTTAGAGGTATGGCAGAGGGTCTTTAACTAACTTCCTCTGATTCCTGCCTGGAGCATATTTTGTCTAGGTGGATCATGTCCATGTGTGAAGTAGGCCTGGTTCAATCCTACTTACTTTATAAAAGGCCATCTAATTTTTTGGTGTGGCATACAATGCTTACCAATAAAAGTTAATGTCTGGGTTAGTCTAGATCTCAGATAAAAAAAATTAAGATTTAATTGACATGATGCTTAATTGTGATACAACTTTATTTGAAACTCTAGTTGGAGGCCCATCAAAAAATGCCTGCAAAGCCTTCCAGCTTGGGGTTCAACTCTCAGTACTCACATAAAGCCAGTTACAGAGTGCCACATGCATCTGTGATGCACCAATGGGATGTGGAGCCAGTAGAATCCGAAACTCATGGGCCAATAGTTTGCTGTTCCTTTGCATTTTGGCAGTTTGTTAGCAGCAGCAAGAGACCCTGTGTCAAGGAAGGCAGAGCATGGACACCTCAAAATTGTCCTCTGGCCTCTGGATGCATCTGTACATATACTACACACAAACACACACAAATTAACTAACTCATTTTAAAAATTAAATAAGAAGTACCTTTAGTTCCAAGTTAAAAACCTAACGTTTGTTCCCCTATCCCCCAGAAAGCATTCAAAAGCAGTTCCTTCTTTTCCTCTTCAGAGAAAATAAAGCAAAAGCCAATAACTTGGAAATTAGTATCCACAAGAGTTAAAAAAATGATGTCTGTGTGTTTCAAAGCTTAAACATTTTTTTCAAAGTTATTCGGCTTTCAGAACAGGAAAGGCTTTATTCTCTCATCATTTTTAAACATTAGTTTTGGCCAAATGAGTTTGCCTTTAAACTTAACTTGCTTCTTACATAATTTGTGCATTCCTGCTGCTTACATTGATGATACATTGATTTTGTCCCAACAGTCTTAGGCTGGGTTATTATATGAGAAACTGGTGATGTGTATCTGTGAGAGCATGTCACGCACAGTGTGCAGTGAGCAGGGTCCATCTGTTCCTACCTGCAGTCATTCAGTGTCCATGCCAGGGATGTATCATTCAGACTTGCTAAATTGTCTTTTGCCGAGTCATGTGATATATACTTGAAATTATCCCTTCCATAAGAAATTGAGTCTCATAGGTTAGTGGAATCTAAAAGGCATTTTGAATGGACATAATTTTGTCTTGTTCTGTTTTAAGGGCAAATCTTTGTGTGTCAGGAATTTCAGCTTACCAAATAGCCCCATGGAGCGCTACTGCAGCAGTGTGTCATCAGCCCATATTCCTAGAGCAAGAAGAGAACATATTTCAGCATTGCTTGCAAAGAATGTTTAACAGTCTTGTTAGCTTTCCATATACTTAAATATGCCATTCTGAATGCTTAAAACAATCTCACGTATGAGAGGATAGCAAATGCATCCTTTGAAAATTAACAGATGGGGGCTGGAGAGATGGCTGAGTGGATAAAGTGCTTTCTGCACAACTCTTGAGTACCTCAGTTCAGATCCCCTGGCCCTGTGTAGAAGCCGGAAGTGGGCTTCTGTAATTCCAGTGCACCTATAGGTGCAAGAAGGGCAGAGGAGACAGGAGAATATCCCAGAAGCTCACAAAAGCAGTGAACAATGAAAGACTCTTCTTCAAATAAGGTGGAAGGCAAGGACTGACAATGTAATCCTTGGACCTCCACACACGTGAACATGGCATGTGTATACCCATACACACAACAAATAAATAAATAAAAATTAACAAGTGTATTTTATGGACTTGAAAGCCTTGCTGAGTTTTTTTTCTTATGTACAGATACATATTTTTGCTGGTGTTATGTTTGTGTGTTTGTTGCTGAGTATCAAACCAAGACCTCTCATATGCTAGGCAAGTACCCTACCTCTGAGGTCCATACACCATGAACCCTCCTCCTGACTTTTTGTAGGCATTATGATATTTCCTCCTTAAAAGATTTCAGCGTTTATTCTCAACATAACCACAGTGCAAGCATCATATTTGGGAAATTAAAGATTAATGTACTATTCTCTAATATGGTACTTCTTGGACTGTTACGGTAAAAGATCTGTTTTTAAATTCTTCAAGCCAGTGCTAACAATTTTGTAAAATTTAATAAAATTTATTACTAGAAGAAAATGAGAATTTTTAAAACTCAGCATATAAAAAAGTATAAACCCGGTTGTTTCATTACTAGAGTTAATTAGCATAAAACTACCTTGGCAAGTCTCTAAAAAAAATCTCTGAATGTTCACTCCTGATTTTTGTGCTTCTCTTATCACAGGTAGGTGACAGTTTACAGATCAACATGACTGTGGGTTCTGCATGTGGGTTGTGTTAATCTAAGGTTCACCTTTTCCCAGTGGGGTGGGGCACTGTAATGATCCAGGCAAGAACCACTCATCCCATCAATTGGTATTTCCAGTTGCTCCTTAATTTATAAGTTTCCTGGAGTTATTTTGTAGGGAGAGGGGAGTGTCATTTGTTAACATTTTTGAAGAGCCCAGGCCAATTGTAATGCTGAAGGTCCTGCAGCTTTTACTTTCCTAGATTTCCTAAGAGTAAGTCCCAGTAAAACATCTTTGTTGTTGATGTACTTTGTTGTGCCTTTATTGTATCAATCTGGTCCATTGTTGGTGATGTTACATTTGATCACCGAGTATGACATCGAGGCAGGTCTAGCTTGTGTTTAAATGCTGTAGGTCTGTATTCTAGCAGATGGACTCATGTAATGATTCTGCTTAGTATCTCAGACATCTGTGAGGCCTTCCATAGCCTAACAATGCTCAAGGCCCCAGAGGCATTACAGAAGAGGCAGGCATATAAACGACACATTGCAGGATATACTAGATTATGGCATGTGCTGTCATGGAGTTGTAAGTAGGATGCTCTGTAAATACAGTGAAGAGAGATTAAAATATTCTTATTGATTTGCAAGGAGGGAGGGAGGGAGGGAGGGAGGGAGAGAGAGAGAGAGAGAGAGAGAGAGAGAATATGAATATGAGAATGAATGGGCACACCAGAGCCTCTAGCCACTGCAAACAAATTCCAGATACACACAACACTTTGTGTATCTATCTGGCTTTATATGAGTACTAGGGAATTGAACCCAGGCTGATAGGCTTTGCGGGCAAGTTCCTTAACCACTAAGTCATCCATCTCTCCAGCCCGAGAGGAGAGTTTAATCTGGGTTAGTGAAGGGTTTGTGTATGAAATGATGTTTGATCTGAGTCTTTAAGAATAGGTAATATTGGGCTGGAGAGATGGATCAGTGGTTAAGTGCAAGCATGAGGACTGAAGGAGGTCTGAGTTTGAAGTCCTTAGGGGAGCAGAGTTGTGGAGGGGAGGCAGGGAGGGAAGCAGAATACCAGGCTTGGGGAATAGAGACTCCAGCTCAAAACAAGAATGTGCAGGAGACCAGAAGAGCACGGTATCCTACTTTCTAATCTGGTCACTGCAGGCAAGCACACCCTGCCACACAGGCAAACACATGGGGTTGCCTACATGTATACATGTGCATACACCATTTACACACAAGCAAATGTATGTATGTGTATATATATATACATATGTGTGTATATAATATATATACACATAAATACATATAAGCAGGGATCTCTGTGAATACAGAAGCAAGAGATTAATGTCTTTCTTTCTCTATATATACATACATCTTTCTCTGTATATGTGTGTGTATATATATATATATATCACACATATATCTAGAGAGAGAGAATAGATAAGATATAGTGACTGAAGAATTGGCTCAGAGAGTCAAAGTACTTTTAGAGTAAGCAGGGGGGTTAGAGAGGGCCCAAGACAGTTTAATTTCTCTAAATCTATGTAAATAGCTGGGCAGGCCCATACATGTCTATAACCCTAATTCTGTGGGAAACAGAGGCCAGAGAATCACTGGGGCTTATGAAAAGGGCAAACCAGAATCAGTGAAAGACTATCTCAATGACAAGCAAATGAGTGATGGATAGGGTACACCTTACACTTTCCTCTGCGTTCCATGCATGTACACATGCATGGGACACCACATCTGCACAGACACATGCATATATTGCATGAACACATCATACCACACCAAACACAAAAGAATAGATAAGGCTTAGATAGAGGAGGTGTTAGGTGGTAGAGAAGGAATACCTTAAGCAAGGTACAAAGGCAGAATAGCATTTTATATTCTGGACATAAAGTTTAATTCAAAGGTTCTGGAAGGAGTGGCTATAATGGAAAGTGAAGTACAGTTAGTTATTGAGAGCCTTAAACATCTTACCCATGAATTTAGGTTGTATTTCAGTTACTAGGGAGAAGACACTGGTTGTGGTTTGTTTGTTTGTTTTTGCAGTTCTGGGACTTGAACCTAGATCCTTACACATGTAAGGCAAGTGCTCTACCACTGAGTTGTTTGCTCAGTCCTGACACTGGAAAATTTTAAGGAGAGAAATGGCATGATGAGATCTCTTTTTGAGAAAGATCATTCTACCAGCAACATGATCTTTCAGCCATACATGGAACAGGTCACTTAGGTAGGCGTTATAAATTGCTCTGGTATGAAGCCTGAACTTAAATGTAAAGAGTAAGGGGATGAAGACGTGACCGTGCCTAGGATTTTCAGCTTGAGCTACAGGGTATCATAAAATGAGAGAGAGGATGCTTCTGGTCCTGAGCAGGATAAACCTGAGGTGTTAATGGACATTGTGAAAGAAATGCTTGTCATATAATTAGATATGTGAGTGAGTACAAGAGAGACCAGGGCTGAATTCAGACGTCTTGCCTTCTGAAGCGGGCCCTCTGCCTGGTCCTTTATGTACAGGAGCCTGTAAGGTCAGTGTTGTTATAAGTTGAACACCCCACTTTGAAAAACAAAAGTCCAAAACACTCCAAATTCTGAAACTCGAGGGGCAGTATTCACATAGAACGTTGTGGATCCTAGGTTTCAGATTAGGGTTGCTCAGCTGGCAATACCAAAACCCAAAAACTCTGAAATCTGGAATAACTCGGGTCCCAAGCTTGGATCTCCACTTAAAAGGTGAGTAAGCAGAGACTGAAATGAAGAACTTGTCTGAGGCCATACCACTAGTCATGAGACCAGAATCCTTGCCGAGTTATGTGGTCTTCTATCATCCATGATGAAGATAATTGCAGTGCTGGGATTGAATATAATTACCCAGGCACCGACGAGATGGGATGAAAGATTGGGTTGGATAAAATAGGGACAGAAATTTAAAAAGCATCTGATTATGAAAAAAGGTCTAAGAAAGAGCTTCCAGAACCATAGAAAGAGAATCAAGGAAATAGAACCGGGAGAGTAGGTAGCATAAAGTGGTCAGGAAAGAATGATTTGACTGTTTGAGGGAAATCAGTAGATGATCACTAAGCGTGAGCAGAGGCCAAAGAGAAGGTGGAGCTTCAGGTAGAGCCTGTGGCTGAGTTGCAAGGATTCTTTCTTTCCTGTAGTAGTGGGCTCAGCAGTAGGGGTTGTCAAGGTCAAAAGGAGGAGTCTAGTTTAAGGGACAGCATAGTAGGAGGAGTGTACAAAGTACTTCCACAGGAGGTAAGGAAGCTGTGACTAGATAATAGTGTGAAAGACCTTGACTGTGCAGTTTGCTTCTATTTCTGGGAATGAGGTTCTAAAATGATTATACTTAGGAAGGTTTCTCTCTCTCCCTTTTCTTGTAGTATGTTGCATGTCATATACAATTTAGAAAAAAAAAGCAAGATTTAGGAGTGATTTCTTATCTTTGTAGTCAGTAAATAAAAACCACGCTTAGGTTGGGGCTTTTAGCTCAGTGGTAGAGTGCTTGCTTGCCTAGAATGCTTGAGGCCCTGAATTAGTATTTTTTTTGAGGGGGTGGTTATTTAAGGTAGGCTCCAAAATTAATACTTTTTATAGTTTTGTGTTGTTGACTTGCAATATTATAATTATCAGAAAAGACCACAGATATTTTATCCTAAAGCCAAATACAATCTGGCTTCTCACATTATTGTAGGCAAAGACCAGAAAAGTTTTGTAAAGGAATTGGAACTTATCATAGCCCATCAGGGAAGATGGACAAACAGAGATGAGGGAGAGAAAGAAAGGTACTGAACGGGGAGAGGGCATCAGTAACACACACTTGAACTTGGGACCAATGTGATATATATATATGAGCAGGATAAAGACCAATCTGATTAAGAGGTAGGCTAAATACTTGTCAGATAATGGTTAAATGAATGAAAGTGGATAAGGCTGAAAATAGCATTCTGCACTTTCAGAATTTATTTACCATAGTCTAACAAGGTATTTTATTGAATAGATTCATTTATGTGAGGTACATAAACATAACTTTTGTCTATTTTTTTTCAAATAAATATGCCCAAACTCAGAGAACTGTGCTTGTCCAGCAGCATGAGGTTTTCACCCCCCAAACTCAGTCCCATTTGCAGCACATCCTACTGTTTCTCTTCTTTTCCTAGCTGTACAGGCACTAGACAGTCAACACAGGCCACCAAAACATGTGCTTTTTCTGTTTTCTAGTGACCCATGGAATAGCTTTTTAGATGTTGGCATTCTCCAGTGAAGCAGATCTGGATGAAGATGAGATGTATGCCACCTGTTTCCTGACTGGAAAGCAGGAGAGAAATTTTGATTAAACTTAGCAAATCTTCTCAGAACCCTTAGTGGTTTGAGTATGCACAGTGTGTTCTCTAAAAGACACCCACGCAAAGCCGATGTTGCAAACTTTTATTGGATTATCATCTGGATATTATATATTATTAAAGTGTGCATATAGGTCGATACACCCTGTATGGGATGGTGTTCAAATATGTACAGTTAATATTCCAGGTAGATGGGACTGGGGATGTAGCTCAGTGTCAGAGCACTTGCCTTGCATGTGCAAGGCCCTGGGCTGGATCCTCAGCACCGCCACAAAGAAAACAATAGGAGGTTAAAATCGAGCAGGTTATAGGTTACTTTTTTCAGCTAACCTTCAGTCAGTGAGTAGAAAAACAAAGCTTCTTACTCACATCTCCTTTCTGTTCTTACCTTGAGCATGTAATCCCAAAAAGGATAAATAGAAGCCAATATGCTATAAGGAATATATGTAATATAACATGGATTACTGTGGTAGATCCTGGTACCTTCTTAGAGTCTTATTTCATGGAGGACTAAAGTGGTAAAGCCCATTATCCTTTGGAAGTAAAGAATGTGTTCACTGGGGGCTGGAGAGATTGCTCAGTGTTTAAGGCACTTGCCTCCAGTGCCTAAGGCTCCTAGTTCAATTCTCCAGTACCCACATAAGCCAGACCCACAAGGTGGTGGCCCTGGTGCATTCTCTCTCTCTGTCTTTCTCTCTCTGTATCTCTCTGCTTGAAAATGAATAAATAAAATATTTTTTAAAAAAGAATGTGTTCACTGTAATTCAAAGGGTTCATATCTTCTTTCTCATAATTTTTTGGCTTAAGTCTGTATAATTAAATCAAAATCATCATAGATCTAATATTCATGTTAGCAGCTTATTTTTGATGTGGATACAATGTAAAATAAGGCTATGATAAAAGACAGGTGTATCTTTTGAAGAGGGCTTCTTGGAGGCTAGGACCCTTCGCTCAGAGAATCTCTACTGCTTTGCTTGGTGTGGGGCACAGTAGGTATGCAATGGGCTAGTATTGGGAGATAGGATATTCATGTTGGAAGTAAGGAAGATCATGATTTTGATTAGTTTCCTTATTTTAAAATGTTTTGTCATTGAGAATCTATAAAATTCCAAGCTAGCTTTAGAGATGAAAGCCAAAAAGTATCTGGCATAGACTATATACTTAATAAAGGAATAGTTGCCTTTGTTTTTGATATCAACATTTTTATTGATGTTTTGGTTTTGATTTTTTTTTTTCTGAGCTCTTCCAAAGTATACATTTTAGGATGCATTGATTTCTACTTTATGCATTTGAAGAAAAGATTGTCCCATTCTGAGTAATAGAATTGAAATATTTTTTACTGTTTTACTGTAAGAAAGTTTGACACATTAACATAGTTCTCTAATTTTAAACAAGTATTTTTAAAGAGCTGGTAGTAAGTAGTGTGTTTTAAGCTAGTTTCAGCTGAAATCTCGCTGATCCCGCTAGATGGCGTTAATTCATTAAGTGATAACTCCATCCAGTGGCCCAGGCAGGCAGGGCCTGTGTACAACTGATCTTGATTTTCAGAGGTTGAGTGTGGCAGAATACGCTTAGATTCCTGGATAGTTACATGGAGTGATTTGTGGTAGTTTTTCAGAAAGTATAGTCATATTAATTCAAACATGAGTTTGTTAGGCGCTTACTAATTCTGATTTTGCCTTGGCCTTTGCCCTGGCTGTGTATCCTGCATAAAATGCACTCTTTTCTTACAGTTTATTACATTTCCCTGTTATCATAATTCTGGTTTGAGTTTTGGGAAACACATGAAAATGGAAAGCAAATGTTTCTTAAAGCAAGTAGCTTATATCAGATTTACTTTTAAAATTGTTTAGTTCTTATTTATAGAAACTAGGTCAACAGTGATTCACTTTAGGTAAAATAAAAATGAGCATATCAGTTCTTTAATTTTCTCTCATCTAAATTTAAATCATTTATTATCTACCAAGGGCGTTTTATATTGTATCAGTGCATTTTTTAGTTTCAAGACTGCTTTTCTACAGTTGTTGAAGGCTCTAAGTCATTTCATCTGTGTTTTATTTGCTGCTGTTCTTGAGTTCTGAAGTTGATGCTTCTAAAAGAAATACTGGTGAATACATTCCATGTGCAGAAAGAGTTTCCACATTTCTTTAGAAGTAATATTTAAAATTATTTTAAAAATATTGTATGTATATATGTCTGTATGTATGTATTTGTAAACAGAGAGAGATAGACAGAGAGAATGGGTGCATCCAGGCTTCCAGCCGCTGCAAATGAATTCTAGATGCATGCACTACTTTGTGCATCTGGCTTTACATGGGTACTGGGGAATTGAACCTGGGTCCTTAGGCTTTGCACGCAAGTGTCTTCACCACTGAGCCATCTCTCCAGCTCCTTTTTTTTTTATTCTTTAAGATCATATTCCTACATCTGCAGTAAGTTGTTTCACAGTTGGCCAGATATTCATCTTGAGCTAAGGAGACCTAATTGTGCTTCAGATATTATTACTGTATTCATTGTTTATAAGTAAGTGATTCCCTTGATGTTTATTATACTGTTTTAGTGAACGACAGTTTTTAGTAAAAAGATTGCTGATCAATTTATTTGCTGTTATATAATAAAGAGTTGAGAGTAGCTAGGAGTTTTGTTTAGTCAAAATAACTTGCTTTATAAGTCTGAACAAGAAGACCCAAACAAATGGTTCCCATTAGCCAAAAGAATATCTTCAATGAGAGTTTTGCTTTTTTTATTATCTTAGAGAGTTTCAACCACAAGAAGCAACTGCCTAAGATTTAGTACATACAAGGAATAAGTAGCTAGATTGTGATTTATGAACACAATTTTAATCACACACATGTAGATTAGTGTTTCTGGGTATATATGAGCATGTATTAAAATTTCACTGGAGAGATGGCTCAGAAATTCAGTGCACTTTTTACACAAGCATGAGGTCCTGAGAGAGCCTGAGACCACCAGATCCCATATAAAATAGCTGAGCATGGCCACATGCACCTGTAGCCTAAGTCTTGCAGGGGAACTGAGACCTGAAATTCTCACTGGAGGCACACAAGTTCAGAATCAGTAAAGAGAATCAGGCAAACAAAGACTAGACTGATGATGGGTTGGGATACCCGAAGTTTTTCTCTGCCACTGTAGAGGGGCACCCCCAATTCCCTACTGCAGGTAAGCAAGGGAATACTACACTGTACCCTAAACACAAATTTTTAAAAAATCATTGTATAATCTCATTTTCCATAGAGAAGTTTGTATGAGTTAATATTGTTCAGAGAAAAAGGAGTCATCGATACATAGAGCTTGAGGTCATCTATCTTCCTGTGTTTTCTTTGTGTGGGGTGGTAAAAGTTAGAACAGGAATAAATTTTGAATGACTATGAGCATATGTGTGTGGTGAATGAGGGAGAGGAAAAGATTGACTTCTTGAAATGTATTGACTCTGTTTTACAAACCCATCTTGGGTGATTAGTCCCTTAGTGTAAGGAGACAGTTTAGTGGAAGCCTATCTAGTCCTTGCAGGATGCAGAACAAATCCACCATAAAATTTTAGGCTTTAACAAAGGTTTTTTTTTTTTTCCCCCCTGAGGCAGGATCATTGTGTAGCCAAGGTTGACCTTAAACCTCTGTTCCTCCTACCTCTACTTAAAGTTGTGTGCCCAGTTAAGTGGAATTGGGGGTTGGCCCACAGCTTCAAGCATGCTAGGCAAACACTGAGCTTCATCTTCAATCCTCAAAGTACTTTGGTGCTTTTCAAACCAATTGTAAAAGAAAACAAATTTCTATTGGATGAGAGATCAAATGAACACTATTCTTTAAACTGTTAGGTTGAAGAAAAGATTGTAGGATATTCTGTTGTAGTCACTAATCAAATGTCTTAGTTTAAGAAATATCAACATTTACTATTTTAAGTAGCGTTTACTCTTAGAACAGGGACTGTCTACCTTTGTAATGCCTTTTGCTCACCCCCATCCAAGTGTCTCACATTTCTTATCGATTAAAAGTAATGTTCTGGGACTGGAGAGCTGACTCAGTGGCTAAAGGCTCTTGCTTGCAAAGCCTTACCCCAGGTTCATTTCCCCAGTGCCCACCTAAAACCAGATGTCATGCATCTGGAGTTCCTTTGCAGTGGCAAAAGTAAAATCCTTTTCCTTTGTCCAAAAGTATCTATTTGGCGTGATGGCTGGTGCACACCTTTAATCCCAGCACTTGGAAGGCAGGGTTAGGAGGATTGCTGTGAGTTTGAGGCCACCCTGAGACTACATAGTGAATTCCAGGTCAGCCTGGGCTAGAGCGAGACTCTACCTCAAAAAAAAAAAGTATTTATTACTATGTCCAGGATACCTCAAGATTGAGTTACTTTGTTATATAAGAACACCATCCATGATGTCAGACCATTTCTTAGAAAACTTTTGTTTCACATTTCTGTAACTTCAGCAACACAGAGGGCTGAGGCAGGAGGATTGTGAGTTGTTCCAGGCCAGCCTAGGCCACACAGAAAGACCCTGTCACAAACAAATAGAAAAGAAAGAAATTTTAGCAATTAAGTTCTTTTGCATTGGGTTATTTGGTTTTTATGAAAAACCAAAGATGATAATCTGATGAAATTTTTTACCAGAATGTTTAACTGGAATTTTAAATTTTAGTTTGTAATTAAAACATAACTAGGGTTGGAGAGATGGCTCAGCGGTTAAGGTGCTTGCCTGTAAAAAGCCTAATTGAACTTGTTCAATTCCCCAGTACCCACATAATGCATTCACATGCATTTGGAGTT
>PVHP010003897.1:0-62605 GCA_004024765.1 Zapus hudsonius | reverse complement strand
GGAATATTCAAAATCCTTCCTTCAGAAGCTGGGGCATGGTGGTGCACACCTTAAATCCCAAAAATAGGTTTGAGGCTACCCTGAGGCTACATAGTGAATTCCAGGTCAGCCTGGGCTAGAGCAAGACCTTACCTTGGGGTGGTGGGGAGGGGGCAATCCTTCCTTCAAGTTTAAAAAAAAATATTTATTTATTTGAAAGAGAGAAAGAATGAGAGAATGGGCATACCAGGGCCTCCTGCTACTGCAAATGAACTCCAGACACATGTGCCACTTTGTGCATTTGGCTTTGCATGGGTTCTGGGGAACTGAACCTGGCCTGCAGCCTTTGCAAGCAAAGTACCATTAACCTCTGAGCCATTTTCCTAGCCTAGAGCTTTATTAGTATGATTATTATCATTATGTTTAGTCATCTTAGCTTGCAGCATAATACCAGAACTTATTTTTCCTAAATATAACTTAGTGCCCATTAATCAAACTTTCCCCATTTCTCATACCCCCGTGACTCTCCCTCTCTGAAGAAATTACATAAGATGGAACAAGAAACAAGAAAAAGGAGGGAAAAGATTTTATTCATTGGTATATCTTTTTAATTTTCTACTTTGTGACTCCATTTTAAAACAAACTGTAATTTTTAAGCAGAGATTCTGAAATTACCACTTTTCTAAAAATACCACTTTAAACTGAAACTTAATATATCGAAGCATTTTTGTTCTGGAGAAGATACATATTTTCATAATGCTGTATTTCTAAATGGAAACAGCACTTAGGCTTCTGAAAATAGGGAACCTTTCCAAAACAGGCTGTGGTTGCCTGGGTGAAGAATATTAGGTTGCAACACTCAAAAAGGAAATCCTGGCATAGGAAGCAATTGATGAAGGGCAAATGTCTGCAGAGTCTAATGAAGCTCTTAAAAGTACTTGCGTGGGCCTGTGTGAAAGCCTTGCCAGCACCTCGCCAATGAAATTCCTTGTACTCTGTAGTGTGCTGAGCTGTGCTCACCTTCCATCTTTGCTGCTGTTTTACAAAATACATCATTCTTATTTTACTCTTTACAAGTATTGCTCGTCATCCTACTGAGAACTGCAGTTTCTCACATTGCCCTTTCTGAAAATATTACCATAATAATGGATAGCAGTGTAGGTTTGTGGTGTTTACAAAATCACCTTTAGCAGTATTTTTTAGCAACCAATTTATCATTTACTGTGTTGTTCTATGAATACTTGATAGTTTATAATTCTTTAATCTTATAAAAGGTTTTCTGTCTTTTGACAGGCTGTGGGGGGGAATAGGTATGATCTCCCTTTGCGATGGTAGAAGCTAATCCTGAAGCGGGACTGAGTGATGAGTGGATTTACATAAGTGGCATGAAAGGATAGCTAACATCCTGGTATAAAATTTTTAGCCAATTTCTTTCCTCTGCACAGTACACATACAAAGTTTCAGCTTTCATATGTAGATTTTCCTTTCAAGGTAAGAAATATCTTTGTTTTTAAAAGGTTCTATTCAGGAAAGTATTCTAGTCCTGCTTTTATAATCCCAGAATATTTCCATATAATTTTAAATGGTTTTATACCAGTTGGAGTAGAAAAACAAACAAAAAACTTCACAGAAACAAACTTACCTGATGTTGCAGGCCCAAAAGAGTAAGAAATCATAGTATACACTCTTTAGTGAAATTTCTATCCAGGTACATATTTAGTCAATTAACTAATTTAACCTGCCTTTTAAGTAGAAAGGTAATATCAGTCTATGTAATGTTGAAAACATTCAGTGCCATCATTTTGTTTCGGGGACTATATTTTCTAATATAAATTGCAATTTTGGCTTTTGGGAAGAAGGGACTTGAATATGTGTGTAAACCAAGAGCCCGAGGCCCTGGGGTATGTGTGTAAACTCTGAAATGCATGCAGAATTTATGTGTATATGTTTGCACACTTACAGCATTTTGGGAGGACACAGTCTTTATGTTCCTTAAAGGTAAATGATACTCCTCTTCTGCAGTGGTAAAGTCTGTAATCTAACTCAGTTTTCTTATTAACTTTGAACATAAAGTATTTTCCCTTCAAATGATAAAGCTACATGTGAATTTTTTTAATAGTGCTTTTAAAACCTAGAAGTGTTCACTGGGGAGTTGCTCTCAAATCATAATTTATAAATGGGAAGTTATAATGGTGGATTACTGATCAAGAGCTAATAAATTTCACAAGTAGTCAGTATAAGTCACAAGTTCGTTTCTTTCTGAAGCATTGGCACCCCATAATTACTTTGAGAACTATGAAGGCCAGATATAGAAACAAATCATGAGGATAGCACAAAGGAGCTCAGCTCACCGCTAAAACCCAGCCCAGCATGCCAGATTGTAATGATTTAAGTCACTAATGAAATTCTTGTTATTTGGGAAAGATTTTTTTTAAAGCATTAAGTGAGGTAGTAATTTTCCAGTAGTCAAGTTTTAATGAAAGCATTTACTCAAGTAAATTGGAGTTTTATTTTCATGTATTAATTTTACTGTTTTGTTTCCACTAAAAATAGCCACTCTTTATATTTTCTCATGAACCCTTCAGAACACTTCTGGAAGTGGCATCGTGTTTCCCCCATCGAGTCTTTATGAAGTGGCACTAACTCTGTCCTAATTTGATTTGGCATCCCTGCATTGAACATTTGTAAGGATATTGTATTGTGGCCCATCTGCGTTGTCATAGAAACCAAAGACCTCCATCCTCTTCCCTCTAGTTAAAAATGGAATGCAAACAGGGCTTCAAAGTGATGTTTTTCCTGGTGCGAGTGACAGCCCTGTGAAGTGCAGAACAGAAAGGTTTGTTGTTGGTTTTCTTCTCTCATGGACCATCATACCAGGTAACTCTGCTATGTGTAGGTTTTCTCTAGAAAATCTCGTTAAGATACTAATGGAATTGTTAAAGTAGGAGAATCAGGAAAGAGGGAAAAAAAAAAAGAAAGCAGTTAACTCCTTTCCCACTATTACATAAAAGCAGGATGTTTTCGTTTTCCTCCTGGGTTGTTAGTTTATCTGTTGAAGCCACTGTACAACTGTGGACTTCCATGATTAGTCCATTATCTATTTTCCTAGGTCACATCCATGTGGCTTTCTTTCATTAGGATCTACAGCCCTGTGAGTTAAATACATGGAATAACTCATTAAAGTAGAAACTTACTGACACTGTCTGATGGCCTGTCATTGGACCTAGTGAGAAAGCATTGTTTTTATCTTTCTTGTGAAACTGGCTTTTACCCAAGCTGGTTTTGAACTCTCAGTCTTTTTGCTGGACCTGGTTCCTCTCAAAGCATCTTTCACAGCCACGCTGTACTACCTCAGTACTCAGAATCTTTGGATGGCTTTTCAATTTCCACATTCTCTTTACTTCTCTACTGGAATCATACATAGCTTCAATCTTTTCTCATGACACCTGTGTGAGGTTTCTGTTTCTGAAGCCGCTCTGTTCATGAATTTCAGAATATTAGTTCAGTGGTGTTAGCAAAGTGTCTGGGTTTTGTGGTTAAGATCGTTGTGCATTGATAAGGCATTATTCAAAGTTTAGATTGTCAACTTCTTCTTTTAACATCATTTTGAATATTGAAAATGGCCTAAGTATGATCTCTGGATGTGAAAGTAATCATAAAACACTGACATGTAAGTTTATGCCCTAAAAGGAATGTTTCCAAAGAATTAGCTTTAAGTCACCATTCCATGGTAGCACTTGATGTTTGTTTTTTTTTAATCAACTCTAAATCTCTTTACTGTTTTGAAAAGGAAGACATTATAAAGTCTTTGAATAGCACCTGTTGTTTGATACATGGACCTTTAGGGAAGGTGTACTACTTTACATCTCAGCTCTTCTCTGTGATCATTTTTAGCAGTAACCTTAGAAGCATTGCTATTAATGCCATAGTTCGATGAAAGACACCCTGAAAGTCTCCATAGATTATGGGTAAGAAGTAGGATTTAGCTTCTATTGTATCTAAAGGTGACAGAATATATTTTCCCAATAACACTATTCCTTGGCATATAGGGTAGAAATAACTTATTTTCATAGCATAGTATAAACCTGATATAGCAGTTTCTTCATACTTAATTTGTTGATCTTTTCTTTACAGTTTATTGCATTGTGTTAAAATCTCCATGGCATGTTTTTGTTCTGTTTTGTTTGCAGGTATCAAGCAATTGAGAGGGTTAACAGATGAGCCTCCACTTTCCAGCCAATTTACAATCTCCCCTGGATCATTATTTCCATCTACAGTGTCTTCTTTTTTTAAATATATATTTATTGTCCATAATGGGTTAGATTATTTAGTGGGCAAACAATGAGTTGTTATCCCCAATTCCCCAATGCCCCCCTTCCCATCCCCAATCAGCTGGATATCCTCCTCCGTGGGTCGTCTGGATCAGTCCTTACAGTGTCTTCTTAATAAGACTGGAGACATTGCTCATTGTTTAGAAAATATCAAATTGCTGCCAGCCTTGTAAAAGGCTGTGACTTTCCTTTAGTTCAGTGGTAGGCTGTCTTTCTATTCACATTGCATGGTTTGTCCTCAAGAGAAAAGGTAAAATATTAGTGAGCATCAGAGGCAGTAGGAGCTTGAGCAGAGACATACCTAACTTCTCTTCAAGACACAGAAATCCCCTTGGAAGCATTCATTTTTACCATACCAATGCCTTGCTCTTGCCAAGTGAGTAAGGTTTCAACCCTGTGTGTTTAGTGTTTCTGCACACCATCAACATAGTTCCTCCTCTTCTAAACACCAGCCTGGTAACTCCTTTTAAATCGTATGTGTCTACCCTCTGTGGATGGGTTTTAGGTTTCCCTCTTTAGAATAAGCTTGCATTTTCAAGTGTGTCTGCTGGAAAGAGGATTGCGTCTTTCTGCATTGTGTTGTCCATCTTCTTAAGTGTAAAGAATGAGCGTAGTGGAATACACACATGCCTTCTCACTGAGCACATGTGACTTAGCCCTTTAGAGTTCTACATCACCTGCTAGCATAAGAAGTGGCCTGACTTCATTTCTCTGAACTAGTATTCTTCAATTAGTTTCCATAGCCCATATTATTGTTTTTTTTTTTTTAATTAAGAAATTTCCTTGAAAGCCGAGTTTGGTGGTGCACACCTTTAATCCCAGCATTTGGGAGGCAGAGGTAGGGGGATCACTGTGAGTTCAAGGCCACCCTGAGACTACATAGTGAACTCCAGGTCAGCCTGGACTAGAGCAAGACCCTACCTTGAAAAACAAAATAAAAATTTTTTTTCTTGGCTTAGCATTGCTGAAAATGTATACTCTCCCATGTTTTATTTATTGCTTTCTTCTCTGCTTAGATTTTTTTAATCTTCCAACAATTTTGCTTATTAATACTATATAAGAAGTATAGTAGTTCTGTTGTCTGAACATCTCTTCTCTCCCAAAAACACATATAACCTTCTTAAAGAATAAGTATGTAAATGTCTGTTTCATATCATACAGCATCTGTAATACTGTGTACTTAGGGCTATTCATTAATATTGCCCCCCAGCCTTGTTCTGCCCACCGTTCTCTTCATGGCTCTAGCATCGTCAGCGTTGAGAGTGATGAGCAAAGCACATGAAAATCAGCAAGCATATTGGTTGCTGCAGGTGATTCAAAGGATATTATGAGAACCTTTTCCAAAACTGTATTAAATGTTTGGGCTGATACCACATATGGAAACCCATCTTCTATGAATAAGTTATTTAAGCACAAATTTATATTCAATTTTTTCGAGGTAGGGTCTTGCTCTTGCTCAGACTGACATGGAGCCTCCCGGTGGCCTTGAACTCACAGCAATCCCCCTACTTCTGCCTCCCAAGTGCTGGGATTAAAGGCATGCACCACCACACGTGGCTCTTGAGTAAGTTATTTAAAACAAAGACCAGAATGGTTTGTGTTTGTTTGTGCTTTTATCCTCTGGGATTCCGTGATCTTTTTAGCCTCTCTCCATGGTAGTGTATGTATATTCCTGGGTAGTAAGCTGGTTGCTGCTGATGGTACTAAGTTGTTTTGATAGAAACAAAACTATACTGCCTTCTTCCTCACAAGCCCAGCATTCAGAGATGACCTGTTTGCACATGGGCCTGTTTTTGTCTAGGAGCAATAGGATAAGGTCTGGCTGTAGTTGATTGAAGTGGTAGTTTCAGATTCCACTAAGAGTACCTATTGCTGGCGAGGGAGGTGGAGACTGCAGAATGAGTTTGCAGCATGAGGCAGGTCTGCCCAGCAGCAGGTTGATTTGCACCGTGAGACAAGCAGCTCACATAAGCAGATGGCCCAACAATGAGTCAAAGCGACAGATCTTGAACAGGTACATTGGCTTTTGCCTGATTCTAAACATGGTTCTAGGGAGTAGAATTTTAATATGTCTGCTAGTCTAAAAGCTAAAAACAAGCATTTAGTGAAAGAAATTATTTTCATTGAGAAATGAAAAGCATGTGTTGTTAGGCAGAAGAGAAGTCGGACTGTCTCTGGATCTGGACACTGAGAAGCCACGTTTGTAGAGCTGTTTCCTAGAGGCATGCGCTGGCTTCAGCTTTTGGCATATGTTCATTCAGTGTCAGTCTGCAAATGCTCCAACACGTAACACACAGCAAGGAGGTTTGAAATGATGTCTTCGATAACTGAGTTTTGCAGCATATATAAACCATTTCAGTGTAAGCACGTATCTCAAACCTGGGTTAAGGAATGTATTCTTTAAAAAAATGCCTTGATGCTAAATGTCATAGAGATAGAAAACAACCTAAGTTTGTAATGCTATTAGATTAGGCAAAGTAAAAATATTCCCGAAGTATTTCAGTTTCACCTAACAAGCATAGGGTAAAAGAAGAATGTAGTAGAATTCTCACATTCAGTCATTTGTCTTCACAGTGCAAAGGTAAACAAGTATTTCTTCACCTAACACTGTCAAATACTAAGCATCACATTAGTTTTCAGAAGTAAAAATTTATGATAGTTTTTTGACAAGTGTTTTTTAAAAGCCAGGCTTGGGGCCTAGAGAGATGGTTCAGTGGTTGAGGCACTTGCCTGCAAAGCCAACAACCCTGGTTCTATTCCCCAATACCCACTTAAAGCCAGATGCACAAAGTGGCACATGTACCTAGAGTTTGTTTGCAGTGGCTGGAAGCCCTGGAGCACCCATTCTCTTTGTCTGTCTTCTATCTCTTTGCAAATAAGTAAATAAAACTTTTTAAAAGCCTGTCTTGGTGGCACATACTTGTAATCTATAACTTGGGATGCCGAGACAGGCGGACTGCTCTGAGTTTGTAAGTTCCAGGCCAACAAAACACTGTCTGGGGGGGGGGGGGAAGTATTTCAAATATTTCATTTGTGAGCGGGATGATGTACCACTTGTGTTTCTATATTTTAATTTTCTCATTGTCAGATTATACTGATCATAAACTAATGCCCACAAAGTATTGTAGCCCTGAGAGGAAGTTAGTACCGAGCAGCATTATTAGGAGGATGGTTGACCTTCCTTAGGTCACTGTAGCTGGAGATGCACCCCCCCAGGGACACAGAATGCCATGGTGGAAGATTCATTCTGAGAAGCTGCGAGGCCCTGTAGCCATTGCTTGGGGAGGTATAAATATAGTTACCTTTTGTTTCCCAAGTAATTGGGATGCTATTCAGGATTAATTGTGCCAGCACCTTCTCTCCAAATTGTCTTTCATTTTATCTACTCAAGCATGTACGCCTAACCTTTGCTTGGGTAGAAAAAGCACTAATCTACCTTTGTGCATGTGGAAGGCAGTACTCTTGGCACTGCACTGAAAACTCTGGGAGAATGCATTATTGATGGAATTTTTTTTCTCCTGCTCTCTCAAAAAGGACATCATTTATGTGACCACTGTTAGGGAAGATGGAGATAGACTTAGTGCTAGTGTAGTTTGTAGACACCAGCGTGACATAATTGTAATACAGATCACCCAGTAATTGTGTCACCCGATAAGCTTCAGTATGTATGTCTTACAGAATACTAGATTATCAAAGGCTAGACAAATACCAACAAATTGGTGATCTAATATTATTATCAAATGATCTTCAAGTCACATTTGGTTTAACTAAGCTCCTATTATTCTAGCTTTATGCTTTTGGTTTGTTTTTGTCTAGATGTGCATAATTGAACCGAATATGTGTGCCAGTAACAGAGCTACATTCAGCTTCTGCTTAAGTCTGCAGTATTAAAGTATTTCTTTTGTTGCATGTGCTGGTCTTGCAGACTCCATAGAGCCTTATCAAATGCAGCCAGTTGGTGCTGCTGGTATGAAAGCGCAGAGGAGCTCTCGGGCGGAAGGCTAATGGAGTGTAATTATAAAGAAAAATGAACTGCTCACCCACTCTATCTCCCTCTACCTGCACCAAGAGTGACAAGTGCTCTGATCTTTTGTAAACCCCGGAGCAGAGGTTTAACCATCTAAAATTATGACAGTATAACTGTCACACAAACAAACACCCTGTGAAGTATAGGTGGGCACCTCTGAGTGGAATGATTCCTTCCTGTTACAGAGAGCCAGGGTAGGAAAAGGAGCTTCACCCACAAGGAAATCTACTTGTTCAGGACTGTGCTTCTGTTCACTTCTTCCTTTCCACTCAGTTCGTTCCATTTTCTTTTCCTAGAGGTGCTTTTCCCCCTCTGATTGGCGGCAACATTGACAGCCTGCACACGAGCCTGTGTATTTCACTGTGTCTCCTAGCCAACAAATACTTCTGCTCTCTCCTCCAAGCAGTTCTGTCACACTTGCCCTCACAGTTGCCTGTAAACCAGCTGGATTGGTTTAATTAGTTAATTTATCAGTTTACACAGGGCCTTGATCATGCTAGGCCAGTGCTCTACCACTGAGTTACACTTCTGGCCCCAGATTCTTTCACATCTCAGCAGAGTAGTCTGTAGAAAACTCAGCTACCATTAGATCTTTCTCCCAAGGTCTTCTTATAGCTCTAAGATTGTACACATTTGTACGGGCTCGAGATGGAGCTAGGTCCTTATGCCCTTTGGTAGGAGATACCATGGGAAATACACAGTAGGGAAAACGCAATGGGGTGGGACGATACTGACTGGGAAGACCTTGAAAGGGAGCGAAGACTAGACAGGTGAGTTACTAGTGTCCCATTGCACTGTGTGTTGCCCTACCATCAGAACATATGAAGGGTGCACTGAGCACAGTGGGGGTGCTGGGGTATGGAGCTGGCTTGATTTAGTGCTTTTGCTGTTCAGCACAGAGTTGAAATAAAATCTTGCAGAATGATACAACAACAGCAAAACTCCTGACATCTTGTTCTCACACAGCCTAAGACATACCACTCTCGGTGAGGCTCTGCTGCCTACTGAGATCAGTACATTCAGCATCACATGCATTAGTCCTGTGGATGCTAAGCAGAAGTGCTGGCTGAGTCACTTCCTAGTGACTGAGCTCAGGTCTGACATGATAGGTGGGGGAGGGGCAGCAGGATTCCCATTAGCTATTTGGAAAACAGAGAGGCCAATTTAAAAAACTCTCTGTTGGGTGGGGAGATGGCTTAGTAGTTAAAGGTGTTTGCGTGCAAAGCCTAATGGCCCAAGTTTGATTTCCCCAATACCCACGTAAAGCCAGATGCATAAAGTGGCACGTACATCTTGGAGTTCATTTGCAGTTCTCTCTCTCTCTCTCTCTCTCTCTCTCTCTCTCTCTCTCTCGCTCGCTCGCTTGCTCTTGTCTCTCTCTCTCTCTCTCTGTTTGTAAATAAATAAGAATATTTTTTTTAAAAAACTCTCTGGGGTTTTTGATATCACTACTCCTGCCTTTTTGTATTGGTTTTGATCATCTGTGCTTTGTTTTTAAAGAAGAAGCCATATAGTTTTAATGGAATAAGATAAATCTGTTAAGTGAATATGAATTTTAAATCTAGCTTAATATTAGTGGCTGGTAAGGAACGTTTGCTGTGCTTCACTAATGTAAAAACCCATAGCAGCGGACTGGAGAGATGGCTCAGCGGTTAAGGCACTTGCCTACAGTGCCTAAGGCCCCGGGTTCAATTCCCCAGGTCCCACATAAGCCAGACCCACAAGGTGCGACCCTGGTGCTTTCTCTCTCTCTTTCTCTCTGCTTGAAAATGAATAGATGGAATGTTTGGAAAAAAACCATAGCAGCCCAACACTTCCCAGTCCAAATGTTGCTATTGTCCATTCCATGTATTAAAATTGATGTCCAGGGCTAGAAATATGATGACTCAGTGGCTAAAAACACTTGCTTATAAAGCTTGACAGCCCAAGTTTAATTCCTCAGTACCCATAGAAAGCCAGATGCACAAAGTTGTGCATATGTCTAGAGTTCATTTGCAGTGGCAGGAGGCGGTGTTGTGCCCATACGTTCTCTCTTTCTTTCTCTCTAAGAAATAAATTAGAATAAAATAAAATTTTCATGCTTGTCCCCGAATTAGAGCTTTCTTGCTGAAGGCTGGAATTTTAACAACAAACTCTTTACAACTGTCATATTTCATAGAAGGAAGCATGTCACTCTTGGTGGCTCAGCTGCCAGAGAAAGCACCTTGGATGACAGAAGGGCAGTGTTCTCAGGCATTTTGGAGCAAGTTGTTCAGCTCTGTCAGCCTTCTAAGAACATTTCTAGCCCTTACAGCTACTCAGAGTGCTTTGTAAGTTATTGTTAACAGTTTAACACTTTATGGTAGTTAGTTTTGCCTTGCTGTGACCAAAATACCTGATCGAAACAAAGTAAGGGAGGAAGGGTTTCTTTGCATTCACACTTTAGAGAACATGGTCTACCACAGTGGAGGAAGGCATGGTGGAGTTCATGGTCACAGGAATGGGACAACTCCTCTCATGGCAGTGGACCAAAAAGCAAGAACGTTCTGGCTTAAACCAGTGACTGATAGAACTTTCAAAGACCTGACCTTCCTAACCTTCCTCAAGCCAGGCCCCACCGTCAAGGCTCTCCAGCCTTCAGAGTAACACCACAAACTAGGGACTGAGCATGCAAAACTTGAACCTTTGGTGGGCACTTTAGATTCAAACCACAGTAGGAAGTTTTTGTTTTTTTTTTTTGGAATGGGTGCCGTGAGTGCACTATGCTTTGGCTTCTCCAGCCATCTCTCAAGTGTACGCTTTGCATCTCCCATTACTCATCCTCTGGCTCTCTCCTGCTCAGCCCTTTCAACTTGTTGTACAGGTTTCTCTTTTTATTTGGATCTCAAGATCTTGATTCTATTTTCTGTCATTTTCCTGTACCTAGACACTGATTAGCCAGTAAAAGGTAGCTCTCCCCCCTGGCCCGGATCCCCCCACTAGTACTAATACTATATATCCAGTCAGTCCACCTGGATACTCACTACCCAGCCTCCTGACAGCTCAGAAAAATGAGCTCCAGTGTTTAGCCCAGTGGCATTTCATATAAACTAACTTCAGAAGTCAAGGGTCCTATACACTAGTCTCCGTTTTACTGTGTAACTTTTGATTGGCCATTTGTCACCACCTGCTTTAGTTTCTTATCTGAGTCTATGATAGTGACTTTAATCCACCCCATATAGTTGTGGGGGTCCTGTTTGGTAAGTGTGTGGAAATTGAGAAGTGTAAAGTGCTGCACAAACATGACTACTTATGCTAAAAAATTACATCCATTAGGAGTATTTTTGGTAAGTAGTACCATCATTTTTCATGACAGAAAGTAGGTTTCTTTAAAAATTACTAAATCATCCATATGTTTATAATATGAATTCCCCTTTTTCTTAATAAGTTAAATGATTTTGAAAAATCCAGACACTCGGAAATGAGAACCAGAAATACTTAGATGTTAGCTTTAAATGTTCTGGCTGGATTCCAAGTCTGACAGTTCCATTTTGCTAACTACAAGTCCCTGGATAGCTTCAACAGGTAGTTTTCATTTATCAGACCTCTGCTGTATGATTGCTTAAACAGCTGCTTTCTCCAACCCTAGAGACAGCTGTCATTCAGTGGTGAGAAGCTGATTCCAGGTGATCCTTACGTTGGTTTTCCATGCTGAGATCTTAAATTTTCTGTAAGGTACTATAAGCTGTTCTGATAAAGTAGGCCTTGTTAAGCGTATTAGTATTAATGTTTAATTCTCACCTTTATATTTTATATATGGTTGTCGTTTTCCCTATAGCCTTGGGCACCATGTCTTTCTGTAATCTTTTCATTACTGTTGGCAGTACAAAGAGGCAAACACCCTCTTCCTTTCAGTGTGATAAAATTATGATTTACCCAATTTGTATTTTCTGGTCATCTGATTTTTTTTTTTTTTTTTTGGTTTTTCGAGATAGGATCTCACTCTATCTAGCCCAGGATGACCTGGAATTCACTATGTAGTCTCATGGTGTAGTGTCATAGCAATCCTCCTACCTCTGCCTCCGACTGATGGGATTAAAGGAGCGTGCCACCATGCCTGGCTTTTTGATTAATCTTCTTTTTCTGAAAAGTTTTCAAGAAATGCTGAATTCCATTTTTCTCTTCTATAACTATAGTTTACAGTTGTAATTATGTAATTGCTATTTAAAGGTTGAAAATTGATAGCCCCTGGACTTTACCTAGCAGTAAAGATACTGTGTTTGCCTCACAATGTTAAAGGCAGTTCATCTGTTAGTGTTTGTAGTCCATCACTTTCTGTGTCCTATGCAGGCCTGCTTTATTCAACTGTGTGTGTTGCCTGGCTAGTGATAGGTAATCAATACCAGATCATTGTTATGCAGTACCTTGCATGTTCATGTGAGTGGGTTTGGATCCCTGGATGACACTGTTCTTAGTGTTTTAGCTTCTTCCTGGTGTGGCAGGCCATCACTGTGAGTAATGGTTGCCTATGCAGTGCTGTAGTTGAGGAAGATGCACACCAGATGATCACATGCTTGCCTTTCCACTCTCAGGTAGAAGGCTGAGATCATGGCCCACTGTGTGGAGAAACTTGGACTGAGAATGGGCATATCACTTACCATGGCCTATGTGTTAGAATTTTCAAGCCTTAGATTTTTTTTGACCTTTTGCATTATTTCTGCTGTGCAAAGTGCCTCTTTATTGTTTTTCCTAAAAGCAGAGTGGAAGGAGGAAAGCATTTGCGTTTTATTCATTAAGAGATTATTCATGCTTTTCTTCTACATTCTGAACCGCTGTCTTTAATAAAATGTCTGGTACTGGTGGTGTAAAACACAAAAGCGCCCTTGCTCTGAAATTCTGAAAGATGGCATCACGTTTCTTCTGCTTGATGCAGAGTAGCTGGATCATCCTTGTCACATGTCTCAGAAGGGCCAGTCCTAGACGGTAACCATCCATCATTTCCGCAGCCCACATCCGTGATAGACTTGCACCCTCAGACTTTTTCTGTGTGTTAAGCGTTCTTGTCAGAAACTAAATTTGTGACATTGTTTTTCTCTTTAAGTGATATAACATATGCTTGGTGATAAATTCAGCTACAAAATTGTGGGCTGGAGAGATGGCTCAGCGGTTTAGGTGGTTGCCTCCAGAGCCTAAGGACCCCGGTTAAATTCCCCAGTACCCATGTAAGCCAGATGCACAAGGTGGTGCATGCATTGGGAGTTCATTTGCAATGGCTGGAGGCCCTGGCATGGCCATACTCTGTCTGTCTGTCTGTCTGTCTGTCTGTCTGTCTCTCTCTCTCTTTCTGCTTGCAAATAAATAAAATTAAAAATTTTTAAATTGTGACTACTTTGTGCATCAAGACTACATTTGTACATTGTTTAACAGCTTTAGAATTGTATTAATTCTGTATTTATGTTCTTCCTGTAGATGGTAAAAATATGTTTTATTATCAAAAGTATCATGTTGAAGATTACTTTTGTTGGGCTGGAGAGATGGCTCAGTGGTTAAAGGTGCTTGCTTGCAAAGCCTGATGGCCCAAGTTTGATTCTCCAGTACCCACATAAAGCCAGATGCAAAAAAAAAAAAAAAAGCCAGATGCACAAAGTAGTGAATACATCTAGAATTTGTTTGCAGTGTCAAGAGGCCCTGGCTTGCCCATTTCCATTCTTTTTCTCCCTCTGCTTGCAAATATTTTTTAAAAATTACTTTTGTTAAGATACTTTCTAATTCAAAATGTCAGTGCTAGGAATACCCTCAGGCACAGTCCCCCTCTACCCCATTTCAACTGACTGAGGCCTTCATGACCCCACAGTGAATCCCATCCCATAACTGCACTGAGGAGGACCTCAGGGAAATGGGAACAGGGGCAAGGGAATATATATATATATATATATATATATATATATATATATATATATATATATATATAATATGCCAGTGCTCTGTGGTTTATAGGAGTTATTTTTGTTTAAACATATGGTCCGCACAAATCCAGCATATCAGTCTTTGGTGGAATCTGCATTTTGCTCAGACTAGCATTGGTCATTAGCATTTAAAACTCAAGTAGTCAGTGTTACACAGAGCAAACACAAACTATATCCTGACAAAACTCAGTCCATGTTCTACACACAGCATTGTTTTGCTACTGGCTTTGCAAGCAGGTAAAAAGAGAAAACAGAGTTTCAATCCACATCTCTCACAGAAACTTCCCAAATCTACCATCTACTGAGTTTTAAACGTGCCCATTTCCCAAGCAAAAGAAAGTTGCAGAGAGGACTGAAAATTGGGAGATAGAATAGGTCATGCCTCCTGCTGTGAGGAGGGCAGAAGCAGAACACTTACCCTCTGGCATTCCTGGCCAATATGCCAATGTGAAACCAGAATTTTGGGGTTCCTCGCCAATGCACCACTATACACCAATGCAAAGATATGATATGAGAATTTTGGGGTGTTCCCAGATTCCTGTCCTATGAATACAAAGAATTGAAATCCATAGAGCAGAGGGTAAAGTTTAGAGAGACTAGATTAAGAGAAGGGAAGGGGAGAGAGTATGAAGAGTTCCTGCTCATGAGAGGGCAGGAGGGGGTAAAGCCCCTGAACACATGGTAGACAGCAGGTTTCATCAGCCTATTTCTTGTATGACTGGACCACCTCATGTGTTCTAATATTGTTATCTTTTTTTTCTCCAGACAAAACTGTGAAATTGGCCTTTATTAAAAGGTAGTTCCACTTTTGGAAATGACCCATCCTTATCTTGGTAGATGTAGTTTGCATAAACCTAGTGAAAAAATCTACTTCCCTGTTCTAGCATCTGATTTGGTCTTTGCTTATGTGGAAAGGGAACCTCATACATTATCTCAAATGGCACACAGGGCATGGAATAGGCAAGTCATCTGTTTTATCTAGGAGTGACCCATAAACAATAGGGTTTAGTTTTGTACTCCCCCCCCCACCTGCAACCACACACACACATTTTAGGATCATCACTATGTTTAAACTGTATTTTCATGTCTAACTTGTCAGGGACAACTTCTATGCCCCCATCTTCAATCAGAGGAAGACCAGAGAGCTTCAGGCAGAGGAATAAGAATTTCAGTAGTGTGTGAGACAACTCTGGCAGTGATAAGAATTAGGAGTAAGTTACCCCCATTTGGTAGATAGGTAGTCAGGGTTACAGGCCCAAGAAAAGCATCATTAATGGTAAGCCCAGAGAACAGTCTGAGGCTGAACTCCAAAACAGCACTGACTCTCCAAGGTGTCTGTTGACTGACCACCAGCCCTCGAGCCCTTGTCCTTACCCCCCCCCCCCATTTTTTCCTGAAATAGGGTCTCACTAGCCCAGGCTGACCTCGAACTCACTCGGTAGCCCTAGGCTGCCCTCAAACTAATGGTGATCCTCCTATCTTAGCCTCCCAAGTGCTGGTATTGAAGGGTTTGTACTACCACACCCAATTCCTTTTTTAAATCAAGAGCCCCCATGCATACTCAAAGTAACCAATCTAATCCATCCTGACCTGATGCCTAAATTACACCCCTGAGGCCATAATAGCCCCTGGTTCCAGTCACCAGTGGGTTACCTGCTCAGAGCCCCTCCATCTTGAGAGCTTTCTGCATTACTTTTTTACAATAAAACTTCCCTTAACCTTTCCCTTCTACTTTGTCTATACCTGTCAATTCTTTGTGGGTCCTATGACAACACACTCGAGAGACACTGGCTTGGGGAGTTCTAGAGACTGTTGAGTGTCCTGTACTCTGAGAACTTAGCTAAAATCAACCAGACCTGAGAAAGGCTCCTTCACTCTGAAACCCTGACACTGTAGTGATCCAGCCCTGGTATAGAGTGTCACTCTGCTGGGGTATGTGGCAGGATTCTGTAAACCAATACTTATGGAGGGGCATGCTTCATCAAACAGCTCAGTTGAATAGATTGTAAATGTTTTTAACTAATCATGCTTTTCTTCTACTGTCCTCACTACTGTGTCTAAGGTATTTGTTAGGTTAATTTACATTTAAATTCAACATTCATTTTATGCCTTCAAAATTATGAACCACTGAGAGAGATGGTATGTGGGCCATACCTAAGTTTCTACACAATGATAGATCTATAATGAATGTGTTTGGTCTTTGAGATTAAAAAGGTCACGGGTAGAATTTTTTAATACTATACTCTATTTTTTTTTTTTGCAATTTAAAGCAATAACAAAAATCTAACCATGAAGCAAAACTTTAGAACTAACATTAAAACATTTGATTTGATGTTTTAAAAAGTCAAAGTGATTGGAATATAATTGACGATGGAAATAAAAGTAGCATTCACTTAGCTGATGCTTTGAGTTGAAAATTCATTTAGACAGATGGTATTATTCACTGGTTAGCATCCCTTATCTTCACATTGCCCTTAACAGTTTCTTAAGTACTCCTCACCATTAATACTTTTTGATCTATAACATTTTTCTGAAGCAAAGAAGGTGGCACAGGATAGTTTAGATATATTTAGGATAAATATACATAGCTGAGAGAAATGTTGGCAATTTAAATGTAAGCATTGATTTCTAACTTTGGCGTTCTTGATCTTTTAGTATAACCACTGCTGTGGTTCTTATATAGTCTGTGTGTTTATTATACTAATTTGCCTTGACATGCTTGTACTTTTTAAAAGTTTTGTTTTTATGGTACTAAGATTGATCTGGGGCCTTGCTCTATTACCCCCCTGTGAGCTTAGTTAGCATCATCGCATCTTGTATGAGTTTTGCTCTAAATTTTATTTTTTGTCACTAATATGCCAGTAACACATGGAGTCTTGTTTTGTTTGGGGGTCTTTTGTTGTTGTTTCGTTTTGATTTTGGTCTCACTGTGCAATCCAGGCGGGCCTCAACCTTGAGATCCTCCTGCCTCCACTTCCTGGTATTCACAGGCATGTGCAACCATGCATGACCACATACAATATTCTTTAGAGGATAATTGTGTGACTGCACCCTCACTTGATATGGGTGTGATTATAAATGCAGTTAGTTTCTTTGTGCACATAAAATTTAGTAGCACTGGTTTCATTTTGAGCAATGGATGAGTCCAAAGACCTGGAAGGATTTTCATTATATTGAAGACTGGTTCTTGACTTTCTGGATTAGTGAAAAATACATGTCTTTATCAGCTTCTTGTACAAGTGGTGAAGGTTATATTTTCAAATCACACGTTAGTTCTTAAGTGGATGAATGGGATTTTTCGGGCAGTGCTATGAAAAGAAGATGTCTGAGTGGGTATGGGCTTCTCATTATTAAGTCAGTGCTGCACGTAGAACGCAGGCTCGTTGAGTGGCTGAGGAAAAAGCAGTGATTTGAAGCACAGCATCCAGCTGAGGAGGAAGGAACCTTGTGCTTGGAAAGAAGCTTCTAGTTTGTGCATAAATTACCTGATGGAAACAGACTGGGGGTTCAGTTAAGGGATTGAAGGGGGCTGTCCTTCCTCTTCTCCAGCTCTTGACAGGTGGTTGAAGGCAGTGAAACTAGCCATTCTGGAGGCCTGACATACTGGCCTGTTTTTTCCTAGGACATAGATACATTGAGAGAAGGTGATGTTAATGCTCCCTCCCTCCTCCCATCATTCTTTACAAATTTTCCTTTTCATTTCCTTTGGTTTTTTGCCCCTTCTCTTTTAACTCTTGTTCAACTTTTTAGTGAATGTTGAATGGTCAGTGTGAGATTTAGCCTTTTCTCAGTACTTGATAATGTTTTAAGATAATTAGCCACCTTGATATCTCCCTTATGTGAAGAACATTGAAAATATACTGCTTACGCTAGTATCATTAATGACCAAACTTGTGATTTTTTTTCTTGTTTGTTTAAAATACATAGTCATGAAAGTGTAGGCTCACCTTCCATGGTGACAAAAGGATGTCCTTTGTGCAGGGGCCTTGAGGTCTCTGCTTAGTCTCACATGGCTAGGATTTATGAAATATTATGCCGTTTGTCTCATTGCCAGCCAGAACTGGTGCTGACCTACATCCAGGTCCCTCTGAAGTATTATGAGTGCTTTTGTGTTGCCAGAGTGGCAAGACTATGGGACTTAGAGAAGCATCTCTCATGTACAGCAGCTCCCCCATATAGCCAGTGCCTAAAATGATGTGCAGGGCTTCTATGCCTAAGGAGCAGCTCACCCCACTTCCCATCTGAAGTCGTATACATTGAAATGATAGGAAGCAACAGTGCTTGCCCTAAACCTTGAATTGTAAAGTTTTCAGGCATGCACTTAATGCACAACTACATATATGTAATGGCCTTCGAATGTTCTGGTGAGCACAGCAAGGAGAGAATGGCAACACATTACTGGGCAGCCCTTAGAAGTACCAAAGCTGTGTTCTAAAGAAAACTAGAGCCAACCCATGTGATTTGACCTGTGTCCATTCTGCACAGCTCTCTGCCTTCCTTCTAAGGACTGATGTAAGTCTGCAAGTATTTACAGCTTAGTTTCCTCTCCAGGGCTTTGTGTCAGGCCTGGGAGCAACTGTTGTGCCTGCAGTGTGGCTCACTTGACTCCCACTTTCTATGGCCTGCTCTAGCCATCTGTCTGAAGAGCATTCTAGCCAGCATCCTCTAGTTCTTTCCTCTGCTGTGCCCTGCTGTTGCTGGAGGCAGGTTCTGGGCTTTGTCTCTTCATCCTAGTTTACTTAGAGCACACCGTGTTTCCTAAGGATGACTGTGGAAGAAAGAAACGCCCTGTCCTTTTGTGTCTGGCATGGTCCTTACTGATCTTCTGTGTTGTTTGTTCAGTCCCTGCACTCTTTCTCCACCCACCCCCCCAGCCTCCTCTTCTCTTTCCTTTGGGCAGGTGTCCCACTTACATTGTAGTCTCTATCTCTGCTGCTGCTCTGTGAAGTAGTCTGATGGAGAGGAGAACTGAAAGCAGCTCTAAATAATGATTTCATTTGCAAACATTTCATTCTCCTGGCAGGCACCGAGTGCTAAAATCTACATGTGATATTCAAAACTGTTTGCAGGCTCACCATTACTTCCCCCTCATAAACTATAGCTCTTTAATTTTCCTGCCTTTTTTACTCAAGAAATAGAACTTTGAAGACTTGAAGGTTATTTTTTTATAAGTCTTTAGTATCTTAATTTAAACTTTTATTCTGCATGTGGTTTCTGCAAAACTTTTGGACTCTGAATTTTTTAAATATTTACTTAAAAAGGTAGTGCTAGCGGAGTATAATGTATCGTAGAATCAGTTCCCTTTCTCTCAAAGTGGCCTTTATATATTTTCATTATTTAAAAAGAATCAATAGTAATATTTTTTAAATCTCGAGTATTCATATTTCATATTGATTCAGTACTTCATATTGATGTAATGTTTTTAAGAATTCATTTTATAAGTATTTGAATGTTCAAGCATGTTAAGTGAAGTTGCCTAGAGATTTGGATTTTTTTAGAGAATATGGGCGATGAAGTTGGATACAGCCATAATAGCAATCTGAAAATTAATCTGGCTGTTATAGTTTCACTTAACTCTTTATTTAAAACTCTGTATTGAAGGCTAGGGATATAGTTCAATTGGTAGAGAGCTTGCCTGGCACACACAGAGCCCTGGATTCAATCTCTAGCACCGTACATAAACCTGCTAGGTGCGCGCCTCTAATCCCAGCACTTGGGAGGTAGAGGCAAGAGGATCAGAAGTTCAAAGTCATTTTCAGCTACATAGTAATTTCAAAGCCAGCCTAAGATAAAGGAAGAAAGGGAGGGAATGTTCATTCTTTATTAAGCTCAACTAATTCTAAATTTCTTTTTCTCATCACAATCTTTATTAGAAAATAGCAATGTCTTTTATCACCATGGCAGCTGAAGAGCTCACCTAAAAGTATGTGAGAGGCCAAAAATGGCTGTGCACACCTTTAATCCCAGCACTCAGGAGACAGAGATAGGAGGATCACTGTGAGTTAGAGGCCAGCCTGGGGACTACAGAGTGAGTTCTAGATCAGACCAGATTAAAGTGAGACCCTACCTCGAAATGACTGAAAAGACTAAAAAAAAAAAAAAAAGTGTGTGTGTGTGAGAGGAATGATGCTTCCCTTTCGTGGAGCTGCTGGGACAGAAGAGTGATAGCCCAAGCCTGGCCCAAGTGGTTATCACTGCTCTGAGCCAGCCACGGGTTTTCAGTCCATTACTCCGCATGCCCTGTGCATAGAATGAGGACATTAACACAGGAACATAGTTCTTACTGCAGAGTAGAGTTGCAAATTCCTCTTGGCACTTATGTTGTGTTGAAATGCATCCTCATAAGGCCTGGTGCATGTGAAAGCTTCCTTGCCTGGCATGCATGATGTTAATCCCCTACACCAAAAAGAAAGAAAGGAAAGATGGAAGGAGAAAGGCTGGGAGGAAGGGATGGCTTATTATAGTAATGAAGGTATCCAAAGACATCTTTTGGACCAGAACAAGGACTAGAAAGTTCCAGAAACCTGAATTTTAAATTTTCATCCCATGAAGCTAAGTGTCTACTCTAAACAGTGGTAAATGTGTGTATTTCGACAGTCTTTCCCAGCAATGTGGTTCTACTTAGTATTTACACATTTTAGTAATTTAGAATGTCTTTTGGTTTTATTTCTACTACTGTGAGGATTTCTTCATTTACACATCTGTTCCAGGGCTGGGGAGACTGTTTAGCAGTTAAAGACACTTGCTTGCAAAGCCTAATGGTCTGGGTTTGGTTCTCCAGTATCCACATAAAAAACAGATGCACAAAGTGGCACATGTGTCTGGAGTTCATTTGCAGTGGCTGGAGGCCCAGGGTGCGCCCCCCTCCCTCTCTCTCTACCTCTCCCTCTCTCATAAATAAATAAATAAATATTTTTAAAAATCTGTTCCAAGGGCTAGGGAGGTGGCTCAGTGGTTAAAAGCTCTTGCTTGCAAATCTTGCTAACCCAGGTTTGGTTCCCTAGTATCCATGTAAAGCCAGATAGGGATATGTATATAGTGACAGGAGACCCTAGTTATACACACACACACACACACACACACACACACACACACAATAAATTTTATTTCTAAAAAAATTCTGCTCAATTTTTTTTCCTTGTGGTGCTGAGAACTTTGCACATGCTAGGCAAGTGAGCTATGTCCTAGGCCTTGCTTCATGTTTCATACTGGGATAAATACATAATGCTTAATTCATTAAAATTAGCATGACTGATATCTCTTATCAGATAAAAATAAATTAATAATGCCCAGTACTGTGCCAATCACAGTTCTCAGTAATTTATATATATATATACACATGTGTGTATGTATGTATGTGTATGGATATATATGTGATATATATATATAATTTGCTCATTTATTCCTTATAAGAGCCCTAAAGATACTTTTATCATCTCATGTTACATACCAGGACATTACAACATGGGTAGGTTAAAACACTTGCCAACATAAACCAAGCCCTGGGTTGAAGCAGTGTGGCTTCAGTTGTCCTGTTGCTGTGCTATAACCTTCTTGCCCGCATGCGGCATAGGGGCTCACACCTGTAATCCCCAAAAAATACAAGGAAGAGAGGATGGATGGAGGGGACAGAGAGAGTGAAGGAGCAAAGAGAATTTAAGCTATGCTTCATCTGTCTGCTGTTTTCCCTTTATATATAAAATGTTTGCTACAACATTGGTTTCATATTAATAGAAATGTCTAAGGTCTACAGAATGTGTAGACTTCAGCTGTAACACGTTTCAGGTGAGGCTGATTGCAGGAGGACGTTAGAGGAATAGAACCTTTGCCTATGTCCATGCAGCTGGTAGCACAGCCTTCTGATCCATTCTCTGTCTCTCTGTCGTTTGGTAGAAAAGAGTAGTGGAACAACTGCGGAAGAACCTGATAGTGAAGCAAGAACAACCCGACAAGTTCCAGATCCAGCCATTGCCACAGTCGGAAGGCAAACTCCAAACAGCACAGCCGCCGCCGCTGCAGCCGCTGCAGCCGCAGCAGTACCACCACCACCACGCCCAGCAGCCGGCCGCGCCCGCGCCTGCGCCCAGCCTGACTGCTTCCCAGGTACAGTGGGGCACAGACAGAGGAGCTGCCGCTTTGCTTTGCTCGAGATCAGCTCAGCTAGGACTAAACACGTGTTTTTTTTTTTGTTTTTTTTTTTTTGGTTACTTTTTTTTTAACTGAAATTGGGATAAGAATCAGTGAGATGCACTGTTAGAAAGAAAGAGCATTACTTGGAAGCAAAAGCTACATGATTTCACTGGGGATGTAACTCAGCGGTAGTGCATACCCAAGGCCAGCAACATACACATGCACACACGTGCTAAAATGCCTTATTATCTGTCCAAAGAAGAGAGGGAGGTATTTAATGATAAAAATCACTTCTGTGCATCCCAACTGAAGTCCAGGCTTATTTTGAATTTCTGGAAATTGTTCTTCAAACTTATTCTAAAAGTCTGTGTGGCATGAGTACTTCTGTAATTGTTTCTCTGAAATTCTTAGCAACTAGGCATGGAACTATTCCAGGATCTGTGCTTTGAGACAGGTAGAAGAAAGCATTCAGAAGGATGATATGTTTTTATTGTTCTTAGAAATAAAATATTAGTTTTTTTAGTTCATATTCATGAGAATATGCATCTGTCCTAACCCTGATGGAAATATGAAATGAGAGGCACAGATGAAACCTAGAAACAAGTGAGAGCTTGACTGTTTTTACTGGAAAGGGACATTTAAACTAGCATAAAATATAAGAAACAAGCAAAATACACTAAGGAGCATATTTAGAAGTGATGAGTAGTTCAGAAAACTATTCAGGCCTTCCACACATAAATATTATGGATCTACCTCTTAAAAAGAAGACTCATAGGTTAGGGATGTAGCTCAGTGGTAAAGCACTTATCTAGTATGCATGAGACCTTGGGCTCGAGTTCATCTCTGAAGATAGAGGATGATTGATTGATTGATAGATAGATAGATAGATAGATAGATAGATAGATAGATAGATAGATAGATGATGGATGGAATGAGGCTAGTCTTGGTCCTTGGGCAGGAGTGTCCCTTCAAGACTAGTAAAAGCAAAAGGTCCTTCTCCAGAAAAAAAAGCATACATTCATACTTAATACATTTATTTTTTAATATGTCAGGGTCTTTAGGATCTGAAAACTAAGGATAGATAGCTCTCAACCACCAATAATAAGTCTTCACTATATTTGTAGATTAAAAGTATGACTTAGCTGCTTTCTCTTTACAGACATTGGACTGGTTCATATGCAACATTTTAAAAGAATGAACCATTTGTAAAAATACTAACCACACTTAACATTTAATAAAGGCCATTGTAGAGCCAGGCGTGGTGGTGCACGCTTTTAATCCCAGCACTCGGGAGGCAGAGGTAGGAGGATCACTGTGAGTTCAAGGCCACCCTGAGACTACATAGTGAATTCCAGGTCAGCCTGGACTAGAGCGAGACCCTACCTTGAAAAAACCAAAATATATAAATAAACAAAGGCCATTGTTTACCAGCACTCTCCTTAGTGCTTTATATATGTAATGGATATGCTCCTCACCCTAATCCTATTAAGATGGTACATTACCTTTATATGCTTAGAAGAGGAAATTTAAGGCACTGACAGGTTAATAACTGAGTTACCTAAAATTACACAGGTATATGTAGTAGAGCCGAGAATTGAATCCAGAAGTTCTTCCATTCAGCTACTTCTCTATACTGCCACATATACCTTGAAAGAAAATGCCAACACAATATGAAACTAGAGAAGGAAGAAGAAAAATCCTTGTTGTAAATCAGGTAGCTAGAGCATCGAGCACATTTTCCCCAGTAATCTCCCCACACAATCTTGAAATGAGATATTTAATTTAAAAATCTAGCAGGGGGAGGGTGCTGGAGAGATGGCTCAATGGAAGTAAGAGGACCAGAGTTCAGATCCCTAGCACCCATGTAAATGCCAGTTGGGTGTAACTGCTGCACTAGAGGAGGCAAAGACAGGGCATCCCCAGGGCAAGCTGGCTAGTGAGACAAGATCTGGGCTCAAGTGAGAGACCCCACCCCAGTGAAGAATGGAAAGTGGAAAGCAATCAAGGAAGACACCCTGTGTCAACTCTGGCCTCCACATGTGCACCATCTGGATATGCACACCATATGCATAAGGCAAAAATACTACAACTGGAGAGATTGCTCAGTGAATGAAGCACTTAACTCTGTCAGTATGAGGACCTGAGTTCAGCTCCCAGAACCCAGGTAAAGCCAGACACAGCAGTACACTTCTGTAACCCAAGCACTCCTACAGTGAGGCAGAAGCAGAGACAGGAGAATCTCCAGAAGCAGTAAGAGATCTTGCCTCAACCAAGCTGGGAGGCAAGAAACCATACCCTTGCTCTCACATATGAACAGACACAGAGAGATCCTTAAAAACCAAAAACACCAAAATTCCCTTGAGCAAGACTTGTATTGCTTCTGAAAGATTGCTCATGAGTTCACTTTTATTAGGGTTTTAAGCAGAGTTGGGTTTGAGTCTTCTCTTTCCAAAGTATTGTAAAAGCAGAGAGTATTTATATTAAAAGGCTGTAGAATTTATTGTCTCCTAGCACATACGAGTTTATTGTTTAACCCATGAGAATTTTCTATTCAAGTAGCCTTCCATGTTACACAAGTTAAGAAAGATTTATAAAGTACTTAGCCATTTCCTTTTTGGTCATCTGAGTTCTGTGCTACTTTGGGATGGTGGGCATTGAGGGATCTGGGACTGTCACCAAAATAGTGTTACATAGCACCTCTCCATCTGGTAGTCACCTGACACATTTGCTTGATTCAGCTAACCTTGGTTTTATACTGTTTGGTTTTGTTTAATGCTGCAACCCAAAGACCCTTTAGGTTTTTGATGTTTGTCTTTACAGTAAGATATCACTCAATATTTCCCAATTGTTCTCCATGCATGATAGATTCTGATATGCGAAGGGCAGTGGTCCTTGCATAGAATCTAGTATAATAATAATTATTTTTCATTTATTCTATAATATTTATTGAGTTCCTACTATGTATAAGCACCATGGAAGCTAGATTCTCAAGGAAGATAGTTTCTGTTTTCAAGAATTTTTAACAATTTAAGGGAAAGAAAGATCCAAACTGTTAACAAGAATAAACTAAAAGTACCAGTTAAGAGTTTGAAAGTACCAGAGAACAGGCTGATTTTCATTAAGGGGAATTAGGAAGTGCTTCTCAAAGGAGGTGGCATTGGGCAGGGCCTGGACAGATAAATGGGATTTCAGTTACTGAGCAGAGGGGAAGAGCATGATAAATGCCGAGAATAGTGTGAACAAAAGCATAGAGTCAAAAAACTAAATGCAGAGCCAGAACGGTGACACTCAGCACTCAGGCAAGTTCCAGCCCCATGAGTGCCATAGTGAGATCCTGTCTCAAAATAGAATAGAGAACAGCGGGTAGGCTGGTATGGTTGTGGCATAATTCTGTGAAGTGATGGGAAAGAGTGCAAGGCCAGGAAAATCAGGAAGGGTTTTCTTCCACTAGTGTATGGTGAAACTTGGGTGTTTGGTAGACATGGAGAGGTAATGAAAGGTTCGCAAGGGCAGGTTAAATATGGTGTATATTAAATATGTTACTTCATGAAGGAATGGCTGCTAAGCAGTCATCAGAGTGGGCAGGAAGGAGGTGTTAATTGAAGAAAGTTTCTTTATTTTGAGCTGAGTAATTTTCATGCACCAAGGCACAGACGAAGCAGTGAGGAAGTCTTTTTGCAATGAGTGTTAGACAGGTTCCCTTTACTTAGTTAACTCCAATTCACACTTATATGTATGTCTTGAAATTTTTCCAATCTACAGAAAAAGTAGAAAAGAATAGAACACTTTGAGTGATTTCTTACTTTTAAATTATTTTTTAAATTATTATTATTTTTGTTGTTGTTGTTGTTGTTGTTTTTCGAGGTAGGGTCTCACTCTAGCTCAGGCTGACCTGGAATTCACTGGAGTCTCAAGCTGGCCTTGAATTCACAGCGATTCTCCTACCTCTGCCTCCCGAGTGCTGGGATTAAAGGCGTGCGCCTCCATGCCTGGCTTTAAAATTATTGTTGAATAATTTAAAACTAATATATTTGATCTCATTAAGTCTTCATTACCCCCACACATACGCACACTTCTGCTGAACCCCTTCTTCCCAACTAGTCCTCATTCTACTCTGATGTCTTTTCCTTTGGTGACACACTGAGTTTGATGAAGGCTGCCTGTCATGAACATGGGTGAATGGGATACACCTGAGCATGGGAACTTAGGAGCTTGCCATCGAAGAAAACCTTAATGATAAAGCACAGTATATTTTATGAGAAAATACAAAGTTATGTATGGTTAATGAAAAAAGCCATATATACAAAAGGGAATGAGAGTTCTATTTGTGGTTGAGTATACAATAAAGATTCCCACATAGCATTCAGCAAACCTCTACAACGATGTGGAAGCTAATTGGAGTCCATAGAAATAATTTTCTACATTCTGCTTAGTACATCAAGTCCATCTATTTTTAAATCAAAATGCCTCATATTTTATAGGTTAATAATAGTCATAATTCATAATTGAGGGACAAAATGAAAAGGAGTTTAACTTGACACTCCAAGAGTTTATTTTTTTGCTCTCTAATACTTGGAGTAGAATAAACTCCAGGCCAGGCGTGAAAAATTTTCACTAAACCTATTTTTTGTGTCAATAAATAGTAAATATATTGTTCAAGAAGTTATGATTGAAACTTTCAGCACTAGGTCTTTTGCCTGTACATATGGGATCATTTAGAGACTAAAGTACATGTAGCAAACCCAACCACAATTAAATGTTTATGAAGAAGAATAAAATACTAAATTAACGCTGGGCGTGGTGGCGCACGCCTTTAATCCCAGCACTCGGGAGGCAGAGGTAGGAGGATTGTCATGAGTTCAAGGCCACCCTGAGACCACATAGTGAATTCCAGGTCAGCCTGGGCTAGAGCGAGACCCTACCTCAAAAAACCAAAAAAAAAAAAAACTAAAGATATGAAGAGATATCATTTTTCAGTGTTAAAGTGTTGAGTTAATTAATGGCAAGTGTATAAATTTAGGTGGATTTGAGGTTTTATTTAGTATTTTCGAGAGTAATCAGTTTCAGGTTACTCAAAATACTGATGATTTGCCTCAACTAAGAGTATTTCAGCAGCAGTGAGTTCACCTCTTTGAAAACAGTAAGACGCCTGTTTTTAAGTGCATGTCCTTGAGCTCTGCTGTCCAGAGCTTTCCTCCAGAGCCCGTGGAACATCGTCTGGGGTAGCTCGCTCATCACTTCACGAGCTCTTTGTAATAAGCATTGTCAATTGAAAGATAAGACTGATACCATACTGTATTAAAAACTCTTACTGCCAATAGCTGCTATTATACAACTATAACATTAGCTTTAATTTGGTTTTCATCCCTGAGAGGAGTAGATGACCTACTACCCCAAATACTCTTCCTTCACATTTGAGGAAGCAGTGGCAAGGAGAATAAGCCACTTTTCTGTTATTGCTTTGGAGAAAAGAAAAAGATTTGGGTGACTTTGATTATAGACATTGATAACGATTTCTGATTAAATTATGATGAGGCCAAATTATTAAACTTTTTGTTAAAATGTTGAAAGATGCATGGGGGGCACGAAAGCACACATCAAGAGGAAAGGAAAGTAATTACCTATAACCCATTAGCTTAGTGCATAGGTTCTTACTCACATGTTGATGTAGAAATGCTTAAGGGAAGTTGTCCAGGAATATTTTGAGGAAACCAGGGCTGCTTTTTCCTGGTCTAGAGCAGTGCTGACAGGAGGACTTTCAGCAGTGCTGGAAATGTTTCATATCTCTCCTCTTCAACTTGCTAGTCACAGCCATGTGTGGCTTTGAACACTGGAAATGTGGCTAATACCATTGAGAAACTGATCTTATAACTTTACTTTAAAAATATTTAAATGTAAATATCTAGATATAGGCTGGGCGTGGTGGCACAAGCCTTTAATCACAGCACTCAGGAAGCAGAGGCAGGAGGATCGATGTGAGTTCAAAGCCAACCTGGAACTACAGTGAGTTCCAGGTCAACCTGGGCTATAGTGAGACCCTTCCTCAAAAAAAAAAAAAAAACACATTAAAAAAATACCCAGGGGCTGGAGAGATGGCTCAGCGTGTAAGGCACTTGCCTCCAGTGCCTAAGGCCCAGGGTTCAGTTCCCCAGGACCCACATAAGCCAGACCCACAAGGTGGTGGCCCTGGTGCGCTCTCTCTCTCTCTCTCTCTCTCTCTCTTTCTCTCTCTGTCTCTCTCTCTCTCTCTCTACTTAAAAATGAATAAATAAAATATTTTTAAAAAAATACCCAGATATAGCTAGTAGTTACCAAGTTGTATAGTGCAATTATAGAGCGAAAAGTAAAAGTGGATTAGTTTCAAAGCCAATGAGTTGGAGATAAATTTTCTGTTCCTGAAAGGTGTGCATTTTGAGTGATTAGCAGTATCAGGTAGATGCATGTGCTGCTATGCAGTGAGGTCATTTCTGCTTCCTTGCTCGTGTTGAACATTTGTAGTTACTCTAGTAAGTCTAGGGAAACACAGCTGAGAGTGGGGAGGTACCTTCAAGTATCAGTGAAGTCCTCTCACTGCTGCTCCTCCTCCGGTTTCCAAGGCTTTTTGAAACTCAGGGGATTGTTCCCACCTTGTCACATTTTGCTGGTCTCAGATTGCTTCTGCAGCAGGTCTCTAGAGAAAAGGTTACAGGTGGTGACTCTTGTCCCTCTGGTATCAAGAACTGGTATTTCCTGTACTTGTTGGTAAATATGTTTTGTTATCTGGAACTTGGGTTCTACTGATCCAAGACAGCAGCTGTGCTAATCTTCCTAGGAGTTTCCTTCCTCCTCTCCAGGTATGTTCAAAAAGATGAAAAGGGAGCTAAGGAGATTGCTCCGTCGGTAAGGTGCTTGCCTTCCAAGTAGAATGACCAGAGTTGGATCCCCAGAACCCACATAAAAAAGCAGGACATGGTGGCACCCATTTGTAAGCCCAGCATGAGGGAGGTGAAGACAGAAGGATCCCTGGGATCACTGGGCAGCTAGTCTAGCCTAGTTTGTGAGCTCCAAGCTAATAAGAGACCCTGTCTCAAAACAAAACAAAACAAAAAACAGCAGCATTAGGATGCTACTCAAAGTTGTTCTCTGGCCTGCACACGTAATCCACACATGTATACACAGAAAATTTTAATTTCTTTTTAAAAGTTTAAAAATAAAGATATGGGCTGGAGAGATGGCTCAGCAGTTAAGGCACTTGCCTCCAGTGCCTAAGGCCCTAGGTTCAATTCCCCAGTACCCACATAAGGCAGACCCACAAGGTGGTGGCCCTGGTGTGCTCGCTCGCTCTCTCTCTCTCTCTCTCTCTCTCCCTCTCTCTCTCTCTGCTTGAAAATGAATAAATAAAATACTTTTAAAAATAAAGATAAAAAGACATCGTCAAAAAATAAAAATTAGCCAATCAAGATTGTGCACACCTTTAATCACTGCGCTCAGAAGGCAGAGAACGGAGGATCACTGTGAGTTCAAGGATGCCTTGAGACTTCATAGTTAATTATAAAATAAAGTAAATAAATAAAATATAAATTAGGAGTGGGGAGATTGCTCAGTAGTTAAAGGCACTTTCTTGCAAATTCTGATGTTCCAGGTTTAATTCCCCAATACCTATGTAAAGCCAAATGCACAGAGTGGCACTTGTATCTGGAGTTCATTCACAGCAGTTGGAGCCCTGCTATGCCCATACTCCTGTCTGTATCTCCCTGACTCTCTTTCTCTCAAATAAATAAATAAATATCTTAAAAGATAAATTAGAGAAAGATACTGTGCCTTTCCCCTGGCCTTGGTGCCTCAGGAGGCGGATAACCAGATTAGTGAGAGCAGAGCAACTGTGATAGATAGAAATGATGTAGGCCTCGTTGACTCTTAACTTGTATACAAATTATTTGGTTTCAAGCAAAGAATTGGGAAAAACTAAAGAAATAATTACATCCTGTTCTATATCTGCACCCTTGCTCCATTCATTGTTGAAATCTCTGTGCCTGTATTAGTCTGCACTTATCACCGTGGTTTTGCCCATTCACAGCTGACACTAACTTGTAAATTCTAGCAAACTCCAGGCTGTCTTTCTCTAGAGTGAGAATATGCTTTGTGTTAAGGGAAACTTGGCTGTTTATGGGCATCATTGCTTTTATTTTTTGGTTTTTGTTTTTTTTCGGAGTTCAGCAGCATATCGTTCAGTGGGATCACATTTCCGTGTCCTAATATCTGTTCTCCATGTCTCCTAGAAGACTGTAACTACAGCTTCTATGATTACCACAAAGACACTACCTCTCGTCTTGAAAGCAGCAACTGCGACCATGCCTGCCTCTGTTGTGGGCCAGAGACCTACCATTGCTATGGTGACCGCCATCAACAGTCAGAAGGCTGTGCTCAGCACTGACGTGCAGAACACACCAGTCAACCTGCAGACGTCTAGTAAGGTCACTGGGCCTGGGGCAGAGGCTGTCCAAATTGTGGCAAAAAACACAGTCACTCTGGTAAGCCAGCAGCTGCTACTCATGTGTGCCCACATGCAGGGTTCAGGTTCTGCTTTTGTAGGGTAGATCCATGTTAAGCTACTGGTGGATTTCTTAGTTCCTATCGTTCTCCTGGCAAACCAGTCTCTCCTTTGGACCTGACAAGAGTACAGCATTCCTACTCTCTGCTTAGTCCTGACACCATTGGCCAAGTTTAGAGCTGAGGTCAAAATATGACTTGGTTTTGGGGGAGTTGTCCTTCACAGAGGCACACACTGTCATTTCTCTTTCCCTTATCCTCTCTACTGTCAGCCTTGTAAAACTTGAGTGATTAAATCCTCTTGTTCTGTATTATTGCTTTGGGGAAAACTTGATAAACTCTTTTAGTTCACTCTAACTTTAAATTGAATGCAGCCTGGAAGTACTTAAAGAGTTGGTTGGGGATGAACTTAAAAAAATCAAGAAATTCACAAATTACTGTACCAACAGCCAAGTTCTATCAGGGGGTTAAAGTCCCATGGAGGAAATACTGGAACAAGAATGCTTTGTGAGATTTCTAAGATGAAGTCATTTAGAAACTGTTGTCCACAAGAACTTAGGGGAACTACATCCAAATTTTGAGGTGAAATTCTTTTCTTTCAATGACAAGAAGAGTTCTTGGTGGCTTTTTGAATAATGACTAAGAATGAGTAAATGTAGCAGTATGGTGAAGCTTGGCGCTTACCCAGGAATCCTTAGAGAATCAGTCAGTTCACTTAGCCAGGTACTGAGAGAAAATTCTGTACAGGAATAAAGCCATTCACTGTTGGATAAAGCTTGTATCTCTAGAAAAAGTCCATTTGGCCAGGCAGCAACTTTGATTTTACTTTGTATCCAGTCTTGACTTTTAAAATATTTAAGTACAAGAGTTCAGTTGTGTCAGAGAAAATGCTGAGCCTGCCATGTTCTCCATGAAGTGTGTGAGAAAACGGAAGTGTGGTTGATTCACTTTATGAGATAAACAGACCGGTAGGAAAGAAATTTTTTAAAGTAATATTAACTCAGATTGTTGACTCTACAGGAAAAGTTTACAGGACAAATTTTCTAATCCAGAGAATGGAATGTGGAATATACTCTTCTGCCTAGCTTGGATTCTGAATTCTGATTATTCTCTCTTGTTTCTTGTCTTTCCCATTTTTTAGCAGGTTCAGGCCACACCTCCTCAGCCCATCAAAGTACCACAGTTTATCCCCCCTCCTAGACTCACTCCACGTCCAAACTTTCTTCCACAGGTGAGTAAACCAGTGAGAACCCCAATGACCGAGGAAGTGGGACAAAAGTCCTCATGAGCCTTTTCTAAACAGCCTGAGGCAGATTTATCAGTTCAACTGTTTCCAGTCCTACTTAGCTTAAAAAAAAAAAAAAGAAAAGAAAAGAAAAGAAAAAATTCCTACCTGCCAGTTTCTCTGTCTTTAGGGTTATTCCCATTTACCAGCGGTAGTATCAGAGAAGCAAGGTAAAGGAAAATTACTGAAATTTAAAACAATAAGTTAATACTATTATAAGCATTATAGTATTACTTGGTGGAAAAAAAATAGCCAAAACCTGCCTGGTAGAAGGGAAAGAATATAATTATCAGTTTTTATTTCTTTCCCCTTTGCCAGAAAGAGTTGAGAAGGAAACAGCAGCTGAACTAACCAGTCTTGCTTACAAGGGTGGAGTAGTGGTCTGAATAGTGGTTTTTCTACCCCGGCCCAAGCAACATGGCTTGATCATAATTCCCATTGACCCTATCATTCTCAAGGCAGAATGTCAGAATTATTCCCTTGTGGACCTTGAGGGATATTGACTTGCTCAATAAAAAGGCTGAGAGTTACTCTCTGAGGCAGGGAGAAGGGAATGAAGCTTCGTGATCAGTGGCCTCTAACAGCAGATGGGCGATGCTAACCTGAGAGAAGATGATTCAATTATGTATCAGTTGAATCTTTAATAAATGCCTTGGACATAAAATGTTGTCCTAAGCAGCTGTACTTTGGATATGCTGGTTTTCAAGACAGGCAGGTCTCAGCCCTCTGAGAGCTCAGACCTCTGACACCATAGGGAATTATGGTATCCAGGAAAGAAAGGCAAACGGGGACACAGCCATACTTAAGAGTACCAGAGAAGGTCTTCTCAGGGTTTCCTTGAGTAGTTGACATTGAATCTGAGACCTAAAATCCTAGTAAAGTTAGCTTGACAAACTTTTGAGAGAAGAATCAAAATGACCCAGGCCAAGGCTAGAGCATCTGTATATGTCTGGAGTGGAGGAGCGCATGTGAAGTCCAGGGAACCAAGGGAACAGGAGAGCGATCAAGGCTAAATTTAGAGATGGGGCTGGAGGGTACACCAGGGCCTGGGCATCCTTGCCACCTGTGTAGGAATCTGGGCCCTCTCCTAGCAGCGCTAGAATCCACAAGAGCATTCTCGGGCAAGTACTTGACATGATCAGACTTGTGTCTTTAAAATTCCTCTTTCCACTGTACAGAGGATTAGAGGTGCAGGGAACTGTGGGTAGGAAGAATGGCCAGTGTGTTGTCAATACTGATGTAAACTGTTGTTTGAGAACCTTGCTACATGCTCAGGACTTTGTATGGGGTTGTCAATTTTAATTCTTATGGCGACCCTATGTAAGTAGGCATTACTATTTTTCAGTAAGGAATCAAAGTCCATGTTTTTCCAACAGGAGGTTATGACTACTAGCCCACTAATAGGCTGTAAAATCAGTTTAACCCATGCTATGTACCCTATTTCAAGAAGCTTTTGTTTTATAAGGCTGTATACATATGTCTGTGTGGTAATGATGTAATGTTATGCTCAACATCACCCTTCACAGGATAATTTTAATTTACTCTAAACTTAAGACTTTCAAGACTATCGTGGGTCACATTTGTCACCAGTGTACTTAGAAATGATATAGGACTCATTACTTTCAGTAATACGGTGACTATTCTCTCTTTCCCCATAGGTTCGACCCAAGCCTGTGGCCCAGAATAACATTCCTATCGCCCCAGCGCCTCCTCCCATGCTTGCAGCTCCTCAGCTTATCCAGAGACCTGTCATGCTGACCAAGTTTACACCCACCACCCTCCCCACTTCCCAGAATTCCATCCACCCTGTCCGTGTCGTCAATGGGCAGACCGCAACCATAGCCAAAACGTTCCCCATGGCACAGCTCACCAGCATCGTGATAGCTACTCCAGGGACCAGACTTGCTGGACCTCAAACTGTACAGCTTAGCAAACCAAGCCTTGAGAAACAGGTACGGGAAGAGGGTGACTGCTGTGGGCAGTCCCTTTGCCCTGGGTGCTGGGCATCTCTAAATGCACCTTCTCAAGGGTCCTTCACCTCAGCACCATCATCAGCGTGCAGTTGCCACTTGTGTGGTGCCTCATCCACGTTCAAAAAAAGCCATTCTGAAAGAAAGTTGAATTGCTTTCCCACAGTTCTGGCTGGATTGCTGTGTGAGCGAGCTCCCCCTGCTGGCTCGTGGCAGAACTTCGCTTGCTGCTTCAATGAGGAGGCGCAGATGTAGTAAACAGAAAACGCCATGTTAGTTTGGGTTCTGTAAGAATCCAGGTGAGGATCAGATTGTGAAAGTTAGGAACAATGAAAAAAGCAGGGAAAGGAATTGTAATCTCAAAGATTTTCCTCTGCTACTAACAAGTAGTGTTTAGCCAAACAAAAAGGTTGCCATTTCCAAAAATCATTCTTTAAATTCTAGTAGATGTGGACATTTCATTTCAAACATTGAAACCTTTCATTTATATTTTACAGAGTCAAATTTTTCTCTTAAGTCAGTGAGAAGATGGTAACCTCCAGAGAAACCTTAAAGGTACTGCAGTGGCCCTCTAAAAACAGACAGGCTTAGACTCTATTTGCAGAAAGACCAGTGATGAGAAAGAATTTTAAGAAGAAAAGCATCATCTCAAGAAAGTTGCTTTAAGCATGGTGGGACAAAACCTATAAACCTGTCACTGGGGGGCTGTAACAGGAGGATTTTCATAAGTTGATGTCCTGCCTAGGTTATAAGCAAGACCCTGTCTCAAAAACAAAAGTCATTGGCCTGACCTATTTCTCATTGCTGGGGCTTGTTCTTATTCATGGGATTCCAGCTTGTGCTTGTGGGTGGCAGACCATGATGTAGAGAAGCCAGCCCACTGTGGGGAATGAGAGGCTCTTGAACAGAGGAGCCCTAGCACACAGCACAGCTGTCTGTTCGTGGACCTCAGAGAGGCCAGCTTCTGGAACATTGACTGGATGAAGCAGCACATCACTATTCCTGGGGAGCCTAGTTAAACACCAGGAAGTGTTCTGAGGAGTGTTTAGGAATCAGTCATTGACATGTATTTTAGATAGAAGTTGTAAGGCTTACTGGCCATAGAACTTCAGAATGTAAGCATTGAAAGTCCAGTGTTCAAGCTTAGAGGGGACAAGTTTGGCCCTCATCTGTCCCCAAGTGCTTTGCTGACTCACCAACAAACTACTGAGGGCCCCATGCTACATACACAGAAAGTGGCTTCACAGCACCATTTCACACCTTCACCTTATTTTAAATAAAAAAGTTTTCACTCTCATTTTTATTTTTTTTCAATTACAGAGGTACTACATGGTGATTTTTAAAAAATATTTTATTCATTTTCAAGCAGAGAGAGAGAGAGAGAGAGAGAGAGAGAGAGAGAGAATGAATGCACCAAGGCCAACACCTTGTGGGTCTGGCTTATGTGGGTCCTGGGGAATTGAACCCAGGGCCTTAGGCACTGAAGGCAAGTGCCTTAACCGCTTAGCCATCTCACCAGCCCTACATGGTGATTTTTAAAAATACAAACATTATAAAAATATAAACCATAGAAGATGCTTTTCCTCCTAATCTATAAACTTCCAGTAGTTTTATCATGATTTTATCCCTGAGAGTTAATTACTATTAACAGCTTGGATTATATTCTTCCACATATTTTCTGTGTGCACACTAACATAATTTCAAAGCAAAAACAAAGTTCAACCATGTATTTTTAACTTGCTCTTTTCACGGTTAATACATCTTGAGCATCTTCTGATGCTTTGGCCTTGTGTTTCAATAGAGCTTTCTATTTTAATGTTAATAGCATGAAAATGTATCCATGAGTTCCTAAGAAATGAAAAACAGTTTCTTTGGTAGCAGTTTATTCCAGTCTCTTTTCTTTTTGATCTAATAGAGGAAGGAGTCCAGTCATTGCTATTTTAGTTTGGCAGACCATCTGGCATAACAGTCCTGCAGATTACCAAGCCCAGTCAGCAGAGACTCTATACTAGATTCTGTTCTCAGATCTTTCTACCATCCTTCTCGTCAGTGGGCAAACAATAAAACTACATACATTAGATATATAGTTATTACATATATAACAGCACTTATTACCTGTTCATAGAATTATTAAACCTGTGCATACACCAGTTTCTGTATGACCAGACTAGCTGGCTTTCATTCTGCTTTCTGTTATTTCCTCTATTCTTATTCATTTAGTGAAAACGTGTTAGTTCAAGCTATGGCAGAGCTCTCGCTTGGCATGCGCAAGGCCCTGGGTTCTAGCTCCAGTACCACCAAAGGGAGAAGAAACATTACGTGCCAGCTGCTTGTGGTATCAGCATACAAAGATTAAAAAGTCAGAGCCTACCAAGAGCTCGGTCTAGCTCATTTGGAGCAGTGCCAAAGCTGTGCCTCGGGGAAGGAAGACCCTGTGGCCTCTCCTCTCTTTCACTGGCACAGGAAAGGGAGAAGACAGTGTGGCCATACCAACAGTGGTCTCACTTCTTCCCCTATCGGAGCCTTCCACAGACCCCCCAGCTAAGAGATCCCCCCAGTCTTTTCCCTTATGGAAGCCATATTCTCTGTGGCTCTGAAGAACAAGTGAAAGAGTTAAAGGCCTTGAGACAGAATACAGAAGGAAATACCATGAAGACACCGTTAGCTTGCTTGCAGGCTATTACAATTAAACAAATGTTGCAGTAAAATTAACTTGCTATTCCTAGGACATACAAAATTATGTTTATGCTACACCGTAGCCTAAGTCGACAGTAATACCATTGTGTCTAAAAACCTTTAGCACATGGTAATGTTTTTGCCTCGTCTTGCTTTGACACTCGTAGCTGCTGACTGATCACACCCGTGCTTGCTGAAGGTCAGGTGGCTGTGGCAGCCTCTTTTATTTTTATTTTTTTAATTTTAAAAGATACCTTAATTAAAGTCTTTAGCATAGTCAAGCTCCTGACAAGGAGCATTTAATTCTAGCTACAGCAAGTTTCCAAGGGCTTTGGATTAATTTCCTCCTCAGCCCTGCTGCGACTATGCTGGTTACCTCTGAATTGGATACTAGGGGCAGACAGAGCAATGAAGCCACATGGCTTCTCCATGTGCAGATTTATCATAGTCTGGTTTCCATAGGCCCCCGGAAGTAAGAGGTCAAGAAATAAGATAATATCTGAAATCGTTCTCCAGTAATATAGACCCCCCCCCCACCATAGCAGTTTCTTAAGACAACAGTGAAGTTTGCTGCTTTAGTTGACTCTTCCTCCCATGAAGGATTTCTCTGTACCAGTGTGATAGCATTTTACCCACAGCAGACTTACTTTCTACACTTCTTTATCAACCAACTTCATATTCTCTGGAGTTTATCTCATATCAAAAACCACTTCCTTTTCTCACCATAAGAAGCAACTCCTCGCAAGATTACACGTTTATCATGAGATTACAACAGTTCAGTCATGTTTTAAGACTCTACTTCTGGGCTGAAGAAGTGGCTCAGCGGGCCTTGAAAACCTAACAGCCTGAGTTCAGTTCCCCAGTACTCATGTAAAGCCAGCTTTACAAAGTGGTACATGCATTCAGAGTTTGTTTGAGGTGGCTGGAGGCCCTGATGCACCCATAGTCAGTCTCTCTCTCTCTCTCTCTCTCTTTCTCTCTCTCCCCCTCCCTCCCTCCCTCCCTCCTTGCAAATAAATAAAAATATTTTAAGACTCTACTTCTAATTGTAGTATTTCCTCCACTAAGCTCTTGAACCCCTCACACTCATCAGTGAAGGCTGGAACTAAGGTCTTTAATTTATGGCAGCTGTTACCTTACAGTATATATTTCTCAAATAATGAGTTTTAAAAGTTAAAATTGAGCCGGGGAAATGGTAGTTAAAGGTGCTTGCTCACAAAGCCTGCCAGCCAGGTTTCAATTCCCTAGTACCCATGTAAAGCTAGATGCCCAATGAGGCATATATTCTCTCTCTCTCTCTCTCTCTCTCTCTCTCTCTCTCTCTCTCTCTCTCTCAAGTTAGTAAATAAAAGTAAAAGAAATTACTTGATCCAGGGGCTGGGGAGATGGCTCAGTGGTTATAGGTGCTTGCTTGTAAAACCTGATGGGTGGTGTTAAATTTTCCAGTACCCTTGGAAACCAGATACGCAAAGTGGCCATGTGTCTGATGTTTGTTGCTCTATCTATCCATCCATCCATCTATCTATCTCTCCTTGCAAATAATAAAAATATTTTAGGGGGGAGGAAATTATCATGTTTTTTGTCTATACTTGTGGAAACTCTCAATAAAAAGTTTTAAAAAATATTTTTAACCTGGGCTAGAGTGAGACCCTACCTCAAAACACAAATATATATATATATATACATATATATATATATATATATATATATATATATATATATATATAAATTACTTTAGCCAGATGCACAAAGTGATGCTTCTGGAATTCATTTGCAATGGCTGGAGGCCCTGGCATGCCCATTCTCCCTCTATCCCTCCCTCCCTGCCTCTCTCTCTCTCTCTCTCTCTCTCTCTCTCTCTCTCTCTCTCTCTCTGCTTGAAAATAAATGAATAAACAAAAAGAATAAAAATTAATTACTTTATCCAAGAGCTGTGTTAATAGGCATGAAAATAGTGTTAATATCTTTGTACAAGTCCATCAGAGCTCTTTGGTGACCAGGAATATTATCATTGAGCAGTAATATTTTGAAAGGAATTTATTTTATGAGCAATAGGTCTTAACAGGGTATTTAAACTATTCAGCTAACCACATTGTCAACAGATGTGTTGTTAACTAGGCTTTGTTGTTTGTCTCTAGAACACTGGCAGTGTAGACTTACTATGATTCTTAAGGGTCTCAGGAGTTTCACAATGATAAATGATTGTTGGCTTCAACTAAAGTCACCAGCTAGCTGCATCAATCCCTAACTAGAAAGACAGCCTGTCCTCTACACCTGTGAAATCAGCCACTGACTTCTCTCCAGGCTGTTTGGTCTACTTGAGAACCTGTAGCTTAGGATCACCTCTTTATCACTCAGTCTAGTTAGGTCTGGATAGCGGCGCTGCAGCTTCGGGGCCAGCAATGCTTCATCACCGTGCATTTCTACTGTACAGAGATGGCTTCTTTCCTTAAACCTCATCAACTCACCTCAGCTAGCATCAGGCTTGGCTTTCTTGTTTTAACTTCCTCCATACATATGCACAATGTTGCCTGATCATAATCCTTCCCAGCACCCTGCTTATCTTTCCTCCTGTCCCTCCCTGCACCAAGCCCCTTCGTCTTTCCTACTGGTGCCTTTCCTATTTTAATGTCATCATTTTCTTGCCCTTTTATTATGCAGGGCTTGTGTAGGTAGTGTCCACCACTTGTGAGGTCATAAACGCAATAGCTACTTCGTGTCTGGAAGATGGCATTCCAGGGCTCTCCTCCATCCTTTGGCTCTTACATTCTTTCTGCCACCTCTTCAGAGATGACCCCCCAGCATCAGGGTTTTCTTCTGCAGCTTCTCTGAGCCTTTGTAGAATTGAAGAAAGTAAAAAGCTTGCTCTGGACAAGGGCTTGTATTATGGGAATGCCGGGGCTGATTTGATCTAGCCCAACCACTAAGCATCTCCATATCAGCAGCAGGCTGTTGGTTTTCCTATAATTCCTGTATTGTCTTTTTTCTACAACTTTTCCTTTACATTCACAACTTGGTAATCTGGCATGAGACAATCAACTTTCAACCTACCTGTTGTAGCTTTCAACATGCATTCCTCATTGAACTTAATAATTTCTAACTTCTGATTTAAAATAAGAGACATGGAGTTCTTCTTTCATTTGAGAGAGTCATATACTTACCAGTTAAGTTCACCATTTTATATGGCTGTTTGTGATGCCGCAAATAATTAGAAGCATCAGAGATCTGAAGATGAGTATAACTGTAATAGTGAAAAAGTTATTGCCAAGAACTGTTGTAGACATGAATTGAGCACATGCTGTTGGGAGGACGTCCTGGATAGAGTTGCTTGACATGGATTTCCCACATGCCTTCAACTGAAAAGAAAACCCTGCAATATATGCAGAGCTTACTGTAGCCAAGCTTAATAAAAATGAGGTATGTCTGCATTTTAGATAGGAAAATAAATGGAGTCAAACTTATAATCGCCCCTCACCTCTTGTTTTGCCCATGTCCTCAGCTCTCCATGAAATGGAGCCAGCATCTCGTGATGATGAAGTGGGACAAGTGTGAACAGCTCATGAGACTGTGTCTGATAGTTAGCTCTCCAGAACTGTCATGTCATCCACACCCTGAAACACAGACCTCTATGTTCCCATGGCTAAGCTCCTAAAAAAACAAAGTTCTGCTGAGGGCAGGGAGAGGGGACAGAGTGCTGCCACGCAGGCCCCTCCTCATATTTTTCATAGGAATCTATACACTATCCCCCAGTAAGGTATTCCTAGAATACTATCTAAGGACTATCCTCCAGTTCCAGTCTCCCTCTTAGGAATCCTCAGCTGAGGATCCCTCACTACATAAAGGAACCAGAGAGTGGATTTTGCTTTGCCTTCAGTCCAAATTTATTTAACTTGGTTAATGAAATTACTTGGACATTTATTTATTTGTACCTTTTCTTTTCCATCAAGTCGTCTTAGGTGGTGAATTTGAAGCTGAAGATATAAAGTGGTTAATTCAGTCTTTTTTACTATCAGGAAAGAGCCAAAGGTGCAGAGTCGTAGCCATGAATGTGAAACGGGAAATGTAAATGAGTAAAGCAAGCTGGGGTAAGCAAGTGAACGTGGAACTTTCTCAGTTTCAGTAGGAACAGCACTCCAAGAGATTGGCTGCTTTTCTTATTAATTCCTCCTGGGATGATCAGACAAGCATGATCATAATTAACAATAGAAAGTGGAAGAGGCTGTGGTAAGCGGCAAGGTAACATGCTCCCATTCCTGTTCGAGGAAGCACCTGCTTCTTGCCAGGAACCGATTTTTATCATATGGAAGCTGTCAAGAAAAGTGCCAAATCCAGAAGCTTTGCAAAATTGCCTAGTTTTAAAAATATTAGTAACTGTGGCAACTGTTTAAATACCACAAGGCAAATAAATGAATAAATCCCACAGGGCATCTTCAATTCTGAATAATGGTTTATCTCTAATAGAGTCCAAACTTTCAGACACATCAGTCTTCTGTTTCTTAATATTTCTTAATTGCAGTGAACTTTGCATCACATATAATTAGCCACGTAAAAGTGAGCAGTTCTGTGGTTTTAATACATTCACAGTGTCACATAATTACCATTCTGTCTGATTTGAAAGTATTTTAATTCCCCATAAGAAAACCCGTGGGGTAGGAAGGTGGATCAATGGTTAAAGGCACTTGTTTGCAAAGCCTACCAGCTCAGGTTCATTTCCCAAGCTATCCGTGTAAGCTGGACACAAAAAGTGACACAAGCATCTGGTGTTTGTTTGCAGCACCTTGAGTCCCTAGTGTGCATGCAAACGTGCACATGCACACGCACACACAAATAAGATTTTTAAAAAGAAAAGAAAGTGTTAAGCAGTTCTTCTCTACTAGCCTTATTCTCTGATTCTATTCATCAGTCTGCTTTCCATGTCCATAGAATTACTGATTCCAGATATTTTACAGAGATGGGACAGGATAATAAGTGGCCTGTGGGTGTGATTTCTTTCATTTAACATAGTTTTTTAAGATTTCTTCACATTTTTAACATGTATTGATATTTTTCAAGGGCTGAATAATATTTTATCATATTATATATATATCATATATATTACATCATATAGTGCATATCACAATGTGTTTACCCATACATCTGCTGATAGATAATTAAGCTGTTTCCACCTCTGAGTTATTATGAATAGTGCCACTGGGAACAGTCACACACAAACATTTGCTTCCAGTTCTCTGGAGTAGATACCTAAGAGTGCACTTGCTGTGTCATGTGGTAATTCTGCTCACTCTTAACACTGTGTGATTTCTACAGTGATTGAATACTTTTTATTCCCAACAACAATATATGTGCATTCCGTGTTCCCCTCATTCTTTTTTGTTTTGGTTTTTCGAGGTAGGGTCTCGCTCTAGTCCCGGCTGACCTGGAATTCACTATGTAGTCTCAGGGTGGCCTTGAACTCACGGCAATCCTCCTACCTCTGCCTCCCGAGTGCTGGGATCAAAGGCATGCGCCACCACGCCAGGCTTATGTTCCCCTCATTCTTGACAGAGCTATTTTCTGTTTTGTTTCATTTACAGCTCTCCTAGTGGGTCTAAAGTGTGCAAATAAAGTTATTTTTTAATTTGCATTTTTCTATTTACTAATGATATGTAGTGTGTTTTTTTGTTTGTTGGCCATTTGTATATAATTTTCAAAAAATATCTATTCAAATACTTGGCCAGTTTTTTATTTTTATTTATTTTTTTATTTTTTGAGGCAGGATCTCACTCTAGACTAGGCTGGTCTTGAGCTCACAGTGATGTTCCTGAGGTAGGGTCTTGCTCTAGCCCAAGCTGGCCTCAAACTCACGATGATCCCCCTACCTCTGCCTCCCAAGTGCTGGGATTAAAGATGTGAAAGGTATGTGCCATGACACCCAGCTCTTCTTTGGGATTTTCTATATGTAGGATCCTGTCATCTGGAAATCGATAATTTTATGTATCTCTTTCTAATTTAGATACCTTGTATTTATTTTTCTTACTTAATTTCTCTGACTCAAGATTCCATTGTGGTGGAAACAGCAGCAGTGAAAGCAAACATTGTCATCTTGCTCCCAATCTCTTGGTCTTTGAGCATGACATAAGCTGTGTTTCTATGTGAACATTCTTAATAAAGCTGGGGAGTTCCCTTTAATTTTTCTTTGTGGTGTTGAGGATTGAGCCCAGGTCCTTGCACACACCAAGCAAGTGCTTTTCCACTGTGCGGCATCTCCAGCTTAATTCTATAGGTACTTGCCCCATGTGTCTTGGGACTTTCTTGTTTGGGGGCATGTATGTATAGCTATTGTATTTTCTTTTCAGTTTGATCTTTGGTTCCTTATGGCTTTATCAATCTCTTGTAGCAGTTTTTAACTTGAGTCCATTCTGTCTGATGGTAGTATAACCATCCCTACACCCTTTTGGTTTCTGTTTGTTCTTTCAACCTTTGCTGGCATGCCTTCCATTCTAAAAAGGAGTCTTTAGGGGACAGCATATTGTTGGTCATATACTCCGTCCATTCTGCCACTTTTTGCCTCTAATGGTGGTTTAATCCAGTTAAAAGTGATTAGTTTAAAGTGATTACCACTAAGGAAAAACTTAGGCTATTTTGCTACTTGTTTCTACATTCATGTTTTAGGTCTTTTTTGTTCCTCAGTTCCTCCAGTACTTCCTTCCTTGGTGTTTGATTTTTTTGTGTTTAGTCTACCATTTTCATATCTTCTTCATATCCCTTTTTCATGTATGTTTTTATTATTTTATTAGTGGTTGCCCTAGGGATTTACAGTCAACATTCATTTTTTTTTAGCAATTTGATTTGAATTGATCCCAGCTTAGCTTTAATAATACATAAGACTTCTGTTCCTATACAACTTTCCCACATAGTATGTTGTTTTGCAGATTATGTCTTTATATGCTGTATATATGCTAAGATAGGATGCGTAATTAGTGCTTTGTATATTTTATATAGGAAGTAACATGAGCCGTTACAAATCAAAACTCCCTGAGACCTGGCTTTTATATTTGCCATGTATTTACCTTCACTGGAGTTAATTTCTGAATATGACTTCAGGAACTGTCTGCTGTGTTTCAGGACTCCCCTTGCGTTTCTTTTAAGGCAGGTATGCTGCCAGTAAACATCCTTAGCTTGTTCTCAGAGTATATTTGTTTCTTCTTCATTTTTTAAGAATAATTTTGCAGGATGTAGAATTGCTGGTTGATGGCTTCAGCACATTACCCCCTGCCCTCTGACATAGATGGCTCATTCTGGCTCAAGGTCATCATTTGCAAGTTTGCAGTCAAGCAGTTGGCCAGAGCTACAGTCATCTCAAGGCTTAACTGGAAGCCTGGTCAGCTGGTTCTCTTTCAGTCGGGCCTGTCCACAGTGCTGCTCTTGGCGTGGCAGCTGGCTTCCTCAGAGCAGAAGAGAGGCGCTCTCCTCACATGTTCATGATCTTATGTTTGTATTGTGTGCACGTGTTATTCCCATGTGTTCTCATGCTTGCACATGCGCATCAGTACCATTTGCTGTGAGGCGTGTGCCAGTTTGCACATCTGACTTATGTAGGAGACTAGGGAATTGAACCCTGAGCTGGCAGGCTTTGCAAGCAAGTGCCTTTAAGTACTGAGCCATCTTCCCTGTCCCTTTGATGTTCATTATGCAACACTTAGCTAATGTACTCTTCTTGCTGAGAGAGAGAAACTGGGGCTCAGTGGAGAGGGGCTGATATGCTCTTCCCCAGGGACATTGCCACCAACTGCTTCTTCAGCCCTAGAATGTCAAGAGCGACTACTTCACCCAGAAGTGGTTAGGATTGAACTTCTCTTCTCCCTCCTCTGCCCTGCTATATTCAAAGAGTCATAAAAGTAAACTTTCTGAGTATCCAGGACTTTAAAAATGTCACCATGAACTGCTTTCCCATTGAAGGTTTGTTTTATGGAGGAACATTACGTCCTTTGGGTTAAAGTGTGTGTGTGTGTGTGTGTGTGTGTGTGTGTGTGTGTGTGTGTGTGTGTGTGTAGGGAGAGAGAGAGAGAGAGAGTAGGGAGAATGAATTTCAATGATCCTCTTGGAGGTCATATTCCTCAGAAAATTGATAGCTCTTTACTGAATGCAGGTGGGGGTCACTATACTAGGCTAGGCTTAAAGGAGCGTGAAAACAAGGAGTAGATGAAACAGTCGCCCTTGCAAGCTGCTTATAGTATAGATGGAGACCTATGACAGGACTCTGTGCCCCAGAGCTGTGCTTGCCACAGTGCTGACAAGGCAATTTCACACACTTTTGTAAAGTAGTCATATGAAAAGCATAGGAAATATCAAAGTGGCCAAGAAGAAGCGTGAAAGAACTTCGTAATGATGTTAATTTTTAAACCTAGTAAACTAGGTTTGATGTATTGTTTATAGGACTGAAGTCTTTACATTTGGCTCTTGTCCATCAATAATCATGATTTTATTCTAATTTTTAATTACTTATGGTTACCTTTACATTTTTAATTTTTATCAGTTTTGAAAAAGTAAATTGGGTTTGTATTTATTATAGTTTTGTAATTACTGTTTTAAAACCATTTTAGTACTTATTGAACTTTATAAAATGAAGTAGCCATTAGCCTTTGGTAAAAATAGCAAATCAAGCCCAGTCTACCAGTGTGCTAGCTACCATTTGTGTTTGAAGATAGTAATGCAACTGGTGTTTCTTCTGTTTAAGTGGTCGCTGATAGAAGGGGTTGGGAGTAATCAGCATTTCAACCTCGTGCAAGATGGCCCTTCTTTGGCAATTGGATCTTTTATCTAATGGAAAATATAAACAGGTTTCAAATATCCTGAATAAGGCAGTTCTGCAATCTCTCTGGGTGGTGGTTGAAATTATGTAGGAGGCTTTCTGCATCTTCAGCATGCTCTGGACAAGAGCTTGACTGTGTAACAATAATGGATTGCTTCTGGGACACCGCCTACATCCTACACGCTGGTTCAGTCAAGGAGAGCAGCTTCTACTGCGTTTTTTTGTGCATAGGAATTACACACTTACTGTATTTGTACACTCATATTTAGTCCAGTCATGCAATCTAATATCTTTATCTGAGCCTTTATATTTGACCTCTCCCTGCCCCCAAAAATCCACAAGAGGAACTCTTCTGTTAATATATTTTAAATGTGCATTTCAATTTGTCTTCTTGGCCATAAACTGTTGTATGTTTTTATTATTTTAATAAAAAATGAATTCTGAATTTTCACTTAATTTTTCTCTCCTAGACAGTTAAATCCCATACAGAAACAGATGAGAAACAAACAGAGAGCCGTACCATCACCCCACCTGCTGCACCCAAACCAAAACGGGAAGAAAACCCTCAGGTAGGCCCATCTTTCCAAAGGATGGCTAGCTCTGGGATGTGTGGTTGGTCTCACATACCAGTAAGGACACCTGCTTTCTGGATCACTCAGTGCTCTTTCCTGGCGCTGTCATTTACTACTCAGAAGTCATTGTCAAGTCTGGTTGGCGAGATTCCTGAGGGCCATGCCTTAACACAGAAACATTTTGGTGTTTCAAAGGAAAGGTTTAGAAATAAAGTTTTTATATACATCTTGCAAACTTTAAATATAAAATTAATGATAATTTCCCAGATAGTCCCTTACATTCCTAATGATTACACTGTGTGTCAGACAACCTTTGTAAGATGTCCAGTTTGCTCAGCTCATGTTTATTTACATTACTTATTTACAGTTGTGAAGTGTACAGATTGGTTATTATCACTTTATTACACAAGATTCCAAAACCCTAAATGAATCAGTAGCTCAAAAGTAGTCACTGAAACTGAGCATGGTGACACATGCCTTTAATCCCAGTACTCGGGAGGCAGAGGTAGGAGGATCGCCATGAGTTTGAGGCCACCCTGAGACTACATAGTGAATTCCAGGTCAGCCTGCGCTAGAGTGAGACCCTACCTCAAAAAACCAAAAATAAAAAAAAAAAGTAGTCACTGAAGCATAAGAATAGAGATGAAAACCACAGCATCCACACTGCATCTGAGGGTAGATTTATAAGCAGAGATAGAAAGCAAGCCTGGCACAAATACAGAATGTTAGTCTAGAGGCATGTCCTCAGTAAGAGAACGTTTTAGCGCAATGCTTTACACAAGCATTCATAAAAGGAAAATGTGGACAGGTCATATGCTGATGAAGCCCTGATAGTTAGATGTTATGAAACCAGTAGTCCATTGCCCTCTGTCCTCGGTACATTCTTTGTAATGAAACCATGTCAAATAGTGGCAGGAAGCCATCAAAACTTCATATCTTTTATTTTATTTTTTTATTTTTTAATAAAAAAGCAAGGATCTACTAAACTGGCTCCAGTTTTTCTAAAACTAAGTACCAAATGTGCTTTTTTTCTGATATGGTTGAATCTTTAACTTTATCATTAAAAAAGGACCAACACTTGAACCAAAAAGAAGCACAAATTTGTTGTGTTTGTTGTTTGTTTTGTTTTTAGACAGGGTCTCATTGTGTGGCTCAGGCTGGCCTGGAACTTGCTATGTCTACCAGACTAGCCTTCATCTTGCAATGGTGCTGGGATTATAGCATGTGCCAGCACCTCTGGCCAGCAAAATTTCTTTATTTTGCAAACTAACAGATTCTGGTGTCAGTGGCACAGAGTGTGGACAGCAGGTAGCTTGTGTGTGGTAAGAGATATGTCACCTTCTAGTTGTGCAGAATCACTGATATTCCAGAGAGTAAATTAGTTCTTGGTATATGTGGTGTGGAGGCGGGGGCGGGTATCTATTTGGCAACTTTTTTTTTTTTTCGAGGTAGGGTCTCGCTCTAGCCCAGGCTGACCTGGAATTCACTCTGTAGTCTCAGGTTGGCCTCGAACTCACAGCAATCCTCCTACCTCTGCCTCCCAAGTGCTGGGATTAAAGGCGTGCGCCACCACGCCCGGCTATTTGGCAACTTTTTATTGTTACTGAAAATCCATTCCATCTAGGCATGGTGGCTCATACCTATAATCCCAGCACTCAGAAACCTAGGAAGGAAGATTGCAAGTTCTTAAAATTCATTCATTCATTCGCATGTGTGTGTATGTGTGTGGGTGCATCAGGGCCTCTTGCTGGTGCAAACACCAGGCACTTGTACTTTTGCCATTTTTTGTATCCAGCTTTGTGTGGGTAGCTTGGAAATTGAACTTGGATTGGTAGGCTTTGTAAGCAAGTGCTTTTAACCACTTGGCCATCTTTTCAGCCTAGATTTCTGGTTTGAGGCACCTTGAGCTACATAGTGAGACACTGTCTAAAATTGCAAAAGTAAGGAAATGAATAAAATAAGGGAAAATTTTTTCATTTAATACTTTCTTTGAATTTAATATAGACTGGCTTAGATGAGCGAGATGGATGTGAGTAACCAAGAAGGTTGCTGTTACTTGTGAAAGGAGGTTTATTAGAAGAGAATGTTGGTGGATAGCCTTTCTGTCTTGATTATACCAATAAAGTTGTCCAACCTTCTGACACTGTGACATGATGTCATCTACAAATGTGCTAGGCCACAGATTAGACACACCTGCCAAGAATAGTGGTAGGGAGGAATGGGGTTACTTGGCAACAACAAAATGCCCATCATTTCAACATGCAGCATTAGGAGATGGGCAGCAGGTCCAGAACTGCTTTACCCTTCTGGAGTGTTCTACCTGTCAAGGAGACGGGTGCCCATCTAAGGTTGGTGTTGTTTTGATTCGGTTTAGTTTTTGCTATGCTGGGGGTTGAACTCAGGGTCTCATACATGCTAGCACCAAAATGTTTGAAATGAGAAAATAAAAACATTTTTCAGAACTCTGAAGATACCACTGAAGGACATTCAGTGTTCTTAAGTAGTCTGCTCACAAGGTATATCTTGAATAGGCTAACCCTAATCACTTCATACCAAAGTATTGCAACATTTAATGCTGAGAATAAAAATTTAAGATTTTTTTTATTTCTTGTTTTATTTTTGCTTTTTTTTGTATGTGTGGTATGAGCATGTGTATTCATATGTGGATGGGTACACATGTGTGCACATGTGTGTATATGTGATTTCATATTGTATGGATACACGTTTGGGCACAGTGCATGTGCAGAGGCCAAAGGTCAATGTCAAGTAACTTTCCTCAATCATGCTCCTTTATTTTTTTAAATATATTTTTACTTTTTATTTGTTTGTTTGCATGTATATTTCTCTGTGTGTGTGTGTGTGTGTGTGTGTGTGTGTGTGTGTGTGTGTGTGTGTGTGTGTATGGGCACACCAGGATCTCTTGCTGTTGCAAGTGAACAGCTATCATGCTTTGCATGGGTGTTGGGGAATTGAGCCCAAGCCAACAGGCTTTGCAAGCACCGAACAATCTCTCAAGCCCCTCCACTTTATTTTTTGAGACAGGGTCTCTCCCTGACTCTGAAATTGACAGGTTTGGCTAGACTAGCTATCTAACAAGCCCCAGTGGTCCTTCTTGTCTCTGCCACACTCAGCTTTTATGTGGTACTAGGAATCCAAACTCAGGCCGTCATGTTTGCAAGGTGTTTTACCTACTAAGCATCTCCTCAGCCCCAGAAGGCCAAGATCCTTAAAGAAGCTGGGAATATAACCTAGCACTTCAGAGTCTCAGACAGGAGGAGGTTTTGGTCAGCCTGCCTGCATAGTGAGATCCTTTCTCAGAGAGGAGTTGAAATGGTAGATAGAGGAGGAAAAAAGAGGAAGACATGGAAGAGAGAGAAGTGAGAGATTTTTTAAAGACCAAACTTAGTTATTCATGTTATTTATTCATCAGAGAAGGACACTGATTGATTACTTGGTATATTTAGAAACCATGTGCATTGGTACAATAGGAAATAGAGACCACATTAACCAAAGAAAAAATGGAAATCATTCTGTTGTTCCCTCCAGCGTAAAGTATCTTAACATCCCTTCCTAGCTTCTGCTGGAGCCCTATAAGCCCTGCAGAGAGAAGTTGTGCCGTAATATTTAGGTCCCTGTTTGACTGAGATCATAGTTGTAAACATTCCCAAAAATCACTGGCTGTGAGTTAACATTGTCTCATCTGTGGCAGTAAATACATGAGAAGCTACAATAAGTAAAGGGTCGGGAATTTAGAGCTGGTCACACGGGAGTTACTTTAAATCCCTGTGTACATTTTTCAAGTATGATATAGTCTTCTTTTAAAAGAATTTTTAATCACTCAAGATGCCAATTTTTGACTTTAAAAAGAGTAGAACATATAGGCCCTAGTCCTGCCTTTTCGGCCCATGTTAGAACAGAAAGCTTCTTGGGAAGCTCTGGAGCTGCCCAGCATGCTTCCTCCTAATCCAGCCTCTGTCAAGGGCCGGCTCGCCAAGCAAGTTTTCCCTGCTATCTAATTAGGAACCTACAATTTGCGTTGTAAGACCCCAGACTGATGTCTATTCTTCTTTTATTTCTCTGTCACAGAAACTTGCCTTCATGGTGTCTCTAGGATTGGTAACACATGACCATCTAGAAGGTAAGACAAGAGATCTTCACACTGCCTTCTTTCTGGCCCTCTTTGTTCCTGAGAGTAGCATGTGATTGAATTCCTAGAATAGAAGATTGGAACACAAATAGAGTACGATTCAACCGGTGTGGACTCTATCTCCTTTAGAGGAAAAATGCCTCCCATCCATCTAATGTTTGGGCTGTCCCCTTCCATGCACCCTCTACACCCCGATCCTGGGGACCCCTCCCCAGCTACATGGGTGAAGGTGACTTGTGTTCACAGCACAGAGTAGCAGGAGCTTCTTGGACAAATCCTTGTCTGTTTCCCATCACTGCAGATGATCAGAGCCATAATAACAGTACAGAATGCTGTTTTACCTGGTTCCATAATTCAAGAATGCTGGATTTGGGTTAGGAGTCTGAAAATGCTCATCCAGCCTATACCCACAGCAGTCTAAAAATTAATGAGAATAGCTTGTTGATAAATGTGGCCTACTGAGGAGCCTTCAGTCACAGAGCCCCATGGAAGGCTTAGACGGTCTTGCTTCCTGAGAGGTGTGATAGGATGGTCATAGCAGTGTGGTGGCCGGTGAGGCTGCCCGATCCTGACATTATTACAGGAAAACCAACACATTCCACAGCAAAGTTCAGCTTTTCATGTTCTCTGTTCCTGTCTTCTGATTGAAATCTTTTCTTTCCCCAAGAAATCCAAAGCAAGAGGCAAGAACGGAAAAGAAGAACAACAGCAAATCCAGTGTACAGCGGAGCGGTCTTTGAACCAGAGGTATTCCTGGCCAGCGCTTGGCCTTTCCTCAAGGTTCCAGTGTCTGTGACTTGCACAGTGCCTCTCATTGAAGGCCTGCTTAAGGGCATCTCTTGATGGGTTTTTCTAAACACTATAGTGTTTAGATTATTCACTGCTTATTACCTTGGTTTCTTTTTCTAAGTTTGAACAGATACAAACCTATTTTAAAAGTTTAGTTCAGTCCAACCTCACCACCCAGTAAACGAAGGCAGGCCTCTTTGGAGTATTCCCTCAGAGCCAAGTGCATACGATAAAACCCATTGGCGCTGCCTAGTTGGCATGTGGTAGGCCTGTTGTGCCAGTTGTTAGTAGCAATACTGTGTAACAGTCACCTTTCTATCTTCATCTTATCTTCAAAGCGTAAGAAGAGTGCAGTCACATACTTAAACAGCACAATGCATCCTGGGACCCGGAAGAGAGGTGTGTATTTTTTTTTAAACTCCGCCTTGCTATTGCTTTTGCTTTCTGTGTTGCGTTTCTTCTCCCTTCCTCCTCCTTCCCATTGTCCTAATCTGATGCCTCTATCCCTTGAAAATAGTCGTGCTAGCATCCTCTGAGAATGGGGCAGAGGCTTGGAGGGGGGTTTTTACTAGAGAATTGAAAGTACAATCAAAAGCTGACTTTCCTGGGTCCTAGCTAAGCTGCCTCAGGAGAACGTCTTAGTGCAGCATTTCTGCCCCAAGCCTATACCAGACCATCTATGCAAAGCTTGGGGAGCAGAGCACTGCTGTTACCAAGGAATTCCTAATATGTCTCAGTCATCCAGTTGCCAGTTGAGGCTATAGTGTGACTGTCTGTGAGCAGCAGACTTTTTTTTTTAATTGTCCATAATGAGTTACATTATTTAGTGTGCCAACAATGAGATGTTATCCCCAATTCCCCAATGCCCCCCGCTCCCCATCTCCCAATCAGCTGGATATCCTCCTCCGTGGGCCGTCTGGATCAGTCCTTGTGGCAGGGGACCATGGATAGCCTAGTATTCAGCCCGGTTCTCCTGGCCCAAGGAGCAGCAGACTTTCTAGGAAGAAGAGAATTTAGAAACTTTCAGAAGCATACATCTTCAACTAAGGAAGAAGAGTACTGTCAAACAGGCTTCCCCAAGCAGAAACTCCTAAGGAGCATTATTGCCATCTTCCAGGCTTCCCATAAGCATTCCACCATGGGCTCAGACAGGCAAAACCAAACCAGAAAACACACACACACACACACACACAGCAGCAGCAGCAGCAGCAGCAGCAGCAGCAGCAGCAGCAGCAGCTCTCACTGTGCAGATCTAAGTAGGTCCTAATAGCTCAGGGTTTGTGGCTATAAACAAGGAGCCGAAATCATTCCTTTCTCCACTTGGTAATGTGTCCCTGAGTTATAGTTCCCAGCTAGAAAGGTTGCAGAGTGAATGGACTAGCATACTAATTTTTGTATATGCACACACAAGCTAGAAGCCTGTTGGAAACTTAGGAGGTCACCCTGCCCCTTTGTCTGCCTTGAGCAGGACTACAATTGTACCATCACCTTCCCCTCCCCTGAGCAAAGGTACCAGGCCTGACCTTTCATCAGTCCTGTCCTGAAAGGAACCAAAATATTTAGATGGGAAATCCTGAGTTATTGCTTTACATTGATTTCTGAGCCACAATCATAAGTTATTTTTTGTTGTTTTATGTTCAGCTATTTTTTTAGTGACCTTGGACATGGTTCTCAGACAGGAGGCCCACAGAACCAGAGGCCACAATTAATTGGCCTGCTGGTAAACAGTGTCTGCTAAGAGGACAGGAATAAAATGAGCCAGAAATACTTCGGCCTCTCCAGCCAAGGTCAGAGGATAAAAGCCTGCATTCACCGTACCTAGGATGTGCCTTTCTATGGGGAAACAAAGGATTCATCCTCACTTGTCCTCCAGTGAGATGTCTCTGTCACACAGCCAGTGTTAGTTTAGCACAAGCAATATTACTGTTGTGTCTGACAAAGACTCATGTGTATGATCCCAATGTAAGCTTCCACTCTTAGCAAAGTGATGGACCTGCACACACTGTTCACCAGCAGTTGTGCTTAGAAGATTTGACCCTGACTCTTAGAAGACAAGGCCCTTGACTTAGTGTTTGGTAGGAGTTTGCTGCCTTAGCCTTCCTGTACCCCTGAGGCTCATTAATACATCCCTTGTAGAATGAGGTTGGAATCAGACTTCTCCGTCAAGAGTGCTGAGGACGGAGCCTTTCCTGAGACTCAGACAAGCAGCTAACCAGATTGTTCCAGTCACAAAAGAGGGAGACAGCTCTCATCCACTGGGGAGCATACCTAAGCTGGAAATGCTTACATTCACAGTTAAGCCCAGAACATCTTGTTACTCTTATGTTCCCGCTTTTCTCAGAAAAATACCTCTCAATGATTAACAGCAAGGGTGAGAATTGTTGACTTGAATTTTGCCCTGCTCCACACTTACCAACAATAAAAGGACCATAATGTAGACAGTAGAGAAATGGAAAAGCAGAAATGATGAATAAATCCATTTGTGAGAACTGAGAACTATTAATATTACTGTAAGAATGATGATTGCAGAGAAACCTTAGTGAATATGTAAAAGGTGCACACACAAAATATTCTCTTCTGACCGTGGCTTCCTTTGGTCCTTGACATTCTATTTTTCACCCTAGAAATCTCAAGTTGTAATAGTCCAGAAATGGCACCATAATCTGCCCCACATGTAAGCCAGCACCTCCTGTCACCCTCCAAGGCTCTGTCTCCTCCCTTCTTTAGTATTCATGTAGTTGTTTCTAATGACGTTTAAATCTTTGCTTCTCTGTCTTCCTCTGGGACTGTTGTATTAACCTTCTGTCTGCTACCTCACTTCCTTTTCCATGCTAGCCAATGAGGAACACTGGCCAAAGGTATGTAAGATCGTTTCTCCCTCTTTCCCTTCCCCTTTTTTTCCTTTTTGTTCCCTTCTCTTGGTATATAGGTCGTCCTCCAAAATACAATGCAGTGCTGGGGTTTGGAGCCCTTACCCCAACATCCCCCCAATCCAGTCATCCTGACTCCCCTGAAAATGAAAAGACAGAGACCACATTCACTTTCCCTGCACCTGTGCAGCCTGTGTCCCTGCCCAGCCCCACCTCCACAGACGTAAGTAACTTGGGGAGAGCTTCCCGGGAAAGCTGTTGTCCTGTGTTGTCTCCTCCACGTGCACCTTCTTGCATAGCCCTGGAACAGCAGTAAACCCTGCAGACAGCCTGCATGCCATGCTGGGCAGGTTTCTTCTGGGGTTCTTGAGAGTCATGTTCACATGATACCAGGGTGCCCAACGGTTTTATGGATTTGATCTGCAGTGAATGAGTTCTCAGAAGAGGGTAGGGTGGGGAAAATGGCTCATACAATTGAAAGGTTTCTGTCAGTGTGTTGGTGGTGGGCCACATGAACAAGCAAACACTTCCCTGGCACCTCTGGTTCGCTGCTTCAGGCACAGCTCCAAAAGTGGGAAGTTTTCTGTAGGACTTCATTCAGCAGAGTGGATCAGAAGCAGGTTCCTGGAAAAGTGTCAGACAGTAGCCCTTCACCCCGAATCCGCAGGAGTGTGTGCTAGCATGAGCATTTACAAAACAGTGAGCCATTCAGCAAACACCTTCTAAGTGAGTACCTTTCTGCTGAGCAAGGGCTCTTCTTGAGGCTGGGGAGCATGAACAACAGCAGCTGCTCCTTGCTCTCTGGGAGCTTATACTCCAGAGGATGAGTGGATGATGAGCAAATAGAGGGAGCTCTGTCCAGTACAGAGAAGTTGTAAAGCATAGTGGCCAGAGAGTACGCTCATGAAGAGAGGGTTTCTCCTAAAGAGTGCAGGCAGGAACCATGGGACCCTTAGGACCCAGTGCTCTGGGTATAGGTAGCAGCAGTATAAGAGCCATGAAGGTATAGGGGTGGTGTGTGGGCCTTAGCAGAAGGTATGACCCCAGAGATGGCAGGGCTGCTCAGACATGGGAAAACACTGAGTGAAGGAATAACATGATTTTTCAGTTAAGAAATATATTTTATTAATGAAAATTCTCAACCCTATAGAAAAGTTGTAGCAATCACAGTGAACAAGTGTTACCCTTCTCTTCAGTTCATTAGACATTAGTATCTTACCACACACGCCTCTCCCCTGCACACTTACATGCTTCTACCCTGCATACACTTACACACGCTTCTCCCTGCACACACTCACACATGCTTCTCCCCTGCACACACTCACACACGCTTTTCTACCCCCACACACTGACACATGATTCTCACCATACATATACACTTTTATCTGGCTGAGCCAGGTAAAAGTTGCACCTCAAAATATTTCAGTGTATGTCACCTAAGCATAGAAGTATTCTGTTGTATAGCCACTGTGTATTAATCAAATTGAGGGAACTTAATGTTGACTAAGTTTTAGTAGATATACTTCATATTCAAATCTCCCAATTGTAGCCCTGGTTTTTCTACTCCAGCATCTAATCTAGATCATGCTTGGTGTTTATCTCTGAAGCAGTTTCTAAGCCTGTCTGTCTTTCATAATGGCGGCACTTTTAAGATGGGCCAGGTCCTATGTATAGTGCTTCTCTCTAACATTGGTTGTGATGTTCTCTCTGGAAGAGATTGAAGCAGTATTGTAGGAACCCTGGGCTCATCACCACAGCACAGGAAATCAGTGTGTCCTGTGTGGTGCTGTTAACTGTCGTCTTGTGCAATAATTTCCATCAACATGTTTTACTTATAAAGGTTTATTGTCCTCTTCCTAGAGATAGCTCTGAGTCTGTAAATAGTACATAACCCAGTTTCCCAGTAGGCTACTGACCAGTGATTTTGGTGGTCTTTGATGGTTCCTAATTGTGCAAGGAGCAGTGTGTGTAAAGTAAGGAGTGAGGAAGAGTGGGATGGAGTAGGGAGCCAGTTAGGAGGCCATTGGTATCATCTGGGCAAGAGTTGAAGATGCCAGGGCCTGATGGATGCTAGATGCAGAGATGGAAAAAGAGACTAGTTCTACATGTCATTTGTTTTTAAAGAAATATTTTATTTACTTATTTAAGAAAGAGTGTGTTAGTGAGTATGGGCATACCAGAACCTCTTCACACTGTCGACGAACTCCAGACCCTGCACCATATTGTGTGTCTGGGTTCTGGGGGATCGAACCCAGGTCAGCAGGCTTTGCAAGCAAGTTCCCTTAACTACTGAGCCACCTCCCCTACATATATTTTGAATGTGGGAAGTGAGCAAAAGAGAATAACCAAGGATAAATCTAAAGTCTAAACAACTAGAAGGACGAAGTGCCATTTGCTGAAGATGCTGAAGAGTAGGTTTGAAGAGATAATTCAAGAATTTCATTTGCCCACGCCCCAATTCTTTTGTGAATTACAGAGCCTGCTGACCATCTTCTGGGAAAATGTTCCTTGAACTTGAAAGTTCTCAGAACTTACTACTGACATACGCTTCTCCAAGAATACCATCCGAAACTCTGAGTTAAAATTCCAGAGGCAGCAAATAAATACATAAATAAGGTTATCTTTGGAGAGTTAAGGTTCTTGGATAGGCTCTCTTCACTACAGACTCATTCTGGCTCTAACAACTCAGTATTTCTCCAGCTTTCCTAATTTAATACAGGCTTTCTAACTAGTGGGTTTATCAACACCAGGAATCCCTGTCAGAAACCTTGATTGCTGGTACCAAAGGTTGTACCAACTTCTTCTCAGCCCAAGTATTGCCAGAGGGGTCAGTAGCTTGTTAGCTTCCTGCTAGAACCCTCTCTCTGGGTCAGTACACAGGTGATGGGCAACAGGTGACTTTGTTCTGCCTGTGAGTTTCTTTCATAGCCCTGCTGATTTAATTTGGGCTTGTTTGTTTGTTTGTTTTTGTTTTTCCAAGGTAGGGTCTCACTCACACCCACCAGACCAAATCATGAGCTGAAAGATGAAGGTTTCATCTTAAAATGCAAGTGTTGTTCTTTTCAGAAGTCTAAAAGCAAAAGAAATCTTTTCTAAAACCACTAAATATGTTGAGAATTTCCCAAGTTAAACCCAGTGGAATAGATTTTTTTTAAAGATAATTGACTTCTACTTTTACAGTGTCCCAACAGCAGCAGTGATTAAAATCAACCTGTAGGGTTCTCTGTATATTTGCTGCTGGGTAGCAGAAGCCTCAACAACATTAATTAAAAAATAACAGTTGAGAGCCAACCATTTCCTGGGGATCAATAACTGTCTATAAGGACTTGATAATCCTCAGGTGTACCTTGTTGTTGCTATTACTGTTATGAGAAGGAAATATATGTTGACATAATTAGGAAATTTGTTAGTGCACAATGGAGTTGTAGTTGATAGACCCAGCATGCTTCCTAAAAACATGGTCTTGCTTCCTAGCAAAGAATCATGAGTCAGACATGGTCCAGCTTACTTACTATTGGGTTATGGTCAGTCACCAAAGCTAAGCTTTGATCTGGAGTGCTGCCCTCCTAAGTCTTCCTCCACTCTTTAGGCAAAGAACCCTGTGGATAAATACCTTGGTATTTTGTATTCATTCTGGCATTTTTGGCACTTTATACTTAAACAGTTACAGCTGTAGCAGTTCTCAAAATGTGGTCTGGGGCCCCAGCCTGGCACGTTCCCAAAAGATTATAAAATCAAAACTCTTTTCATAATAATACTAAAGCATCATATGACATTTCCAGACACTACATGATGTGTGGTATGATGGCTAATTAAATCAAACTTGCGTGTTCTTGAGTTTTCAATTTTTTTCCAAGATATAATTGCTATAACTTTCTGTGATTCTGTAATGATTTCAGAGTTAAGTGTTTTAGAATTTCTAGTATAATAATACCAGTAGACATAATTCATGTAACCAAAACTCACAGGGGCACCCAGTCATTTTAAAAGTATAAAGGAATCCTGATTCCAAAAATACAAGGTACTACTGTTTTAGAGTATGTAAGTAGGATGGGATTTTCTTTCCTTTAGAAACTTGGAATAAATTACTATTATTACATAACTCTTTTTTTTTCTCTACTCTATGCTTTCTGCTTCTTTAATTTTTCTTTTCTTTTTCATTTTTTAAAAATCTTTTTGGTTTTTCAAGGTAGGGTGTCACTCTAGCTCAGGCTGACCTGGAATTCACTATGTAGTCTCAGGCTGGCTTCAAACTCACAGCGATCCTCTTATCTCTGCCTCCCAAGTGCTGGGAATAAAGGAGTGCACCACCTCACTTGGCTCGCTTCTTTTTCTTAATATTATTATTTATTCTTTTTGCTGTGTGTATGATGCATGTTCATGAATATGAGTGTACTGTGTGTGTATCACAGTGTGCATGTGGAAGTCAGAGGACAACCTCCAATGTTAGTTTTTACTTAGATTCTAACTTTTTTGAGGCAGGCTCTCTTGTTTACCTCTGCTTTTGACAGACTAGCTGGCTCATGAGCTTCCAGGGATTCTCCTGTCTCCACCTCACATCTCACCATACTACATGTACTAGAATTCTAGACATTTGTGCTATAACATCCAGCTTTACATGGGCTCTGAGGATGTGCTGTGGGAATTCCTTTCCCTCTGCTCCTAGGAATAGATTCTCCCAGGAGCACTCAGGTGTTCATGCATGCATAGCAACCATACCTTTTTGATATTGTCTTTACTCAGGAGCAAAGGAAATTGAACAGAACTCTGTTTACACAAGGCCTTTGGAATAAAACACCTAGTTCATCTCACTTTATATGTAGCTTATGGAAAACAGTCTTAAAGCCATACACTTTTTTTTTCATGTGCATACGTGCATGCATGTGGTATATGCCTGTGTATGTGCCTTGTGGTGCTCCATATACTTGCTTGTGGTGAGGTTGCTCACCTGCATTGGCTAGAGTGGAATACCAAGTATTTGGCTGATCTGTTTTTAAGTTTGAGCTTCTTGTTTTCACTGTTTTTGGAGCTTGCAGGGTTCTCTTGAGACTCAGGTCTCTTCTTCCAGAGTTGAAGGCTTGTGTGGCCTCACCCAGCTATTCTATATAAGATCTGGAGATTTGAGCTCAGGCCCTCTTGTGTGGGAAGTGCACCTAATTGCTGAGCTATCGTTCCAGCCCCCAGACACTGTTTTTATAAAATTCAGATAGAGGCAGGATTACAACCGGGGGCTATGGCTCAAATAAGACTTGCTCTCCGGAGTAGCAGATACCAAGTCCTGACTCTGGAGGACCTTGTCTCTGTCATGTTGGCTTCTTTCGTTCTTTGTGGTACAATGCCTCCTTCAGTTGAATTTGCTTCTCACTCAGTCTTTTCCCATGTGAACTTTCACTGTGTTTGCCCCTGGATAAGCAAGGTATTTATTATACCATTATTTCCAAACTTTCTCAACTCCCCAGAACAATAGATGATAAAGACTGTTCTTAACACTTTTGCCATTGGATGTCAGGGCCTATAAAATTTCTGATCTCCACCATAAGTGCCATGCTTTTGCCTCTGCCCTTAAATTCTGCCTAGGTAAACTTTAAATCATAGTGTACAGAGATTTCTTATAAACTCTGATTTAAAGGTAACCTCTCCACTAGGAAACCTCAGCTTTGCGGATCAGGCAGGGGCTTATTTGCACAATTGATAATTTGTGTTTTTCTTGAACATGGATGTGTTGGAGGGCCAGTCACTGAACTATCACAGCTGATGCTGAAAACATTTATATGCAACCACGGTGTCATGGTAACATTAAATTTTTACCTTTTTGTCCTTTTTCTTACCTTTCCTCTCAATTTCACAGGGTGATATCCATGAAGATTTTTGCAGTGTTTGTAGAAAAAGTGGCCAATTACTGATGTGTGACACATGTTCCCGTGTGTATCATCTGGACTGCTTAGACCCACCTCTGAAAACAATCCCGAAGGGCATGTGGATCTGTCCCAGATGTCAGGACCAGGTACTGTGGGGGGGGGGGGGGGAGAAGGGTCACACGGATGAGGAGCCAGCGAGGGAAAAGGCAGTGCTGTGGGAATTCTTTCCCTCTGCTCCTGGGAATACTCTCTCTTGGTTATTCTCCTCTAGGCCACATCTTCTGGTTCATGGAGCAGCATGCAAACACACAGCATGCGTGTTCCCTCACAGTTCCCCTTACATTAACTGAGGAGAAGAGACCTTAACTGCTTTCTTTTTATTTTTAAACTTTTTGTTTTGTTTTGTTTTTTGGTTTTTCGAGGTAGGGTCTCACTCTAGCCCAGACCTGGAATTCATTATGTAGTCTCAGGGTGGCCTTGAACTTACAGCAGTCCTCCTACTTCTGCCTCCTGAGTGCTGGGATTAAAGACGTGAGCCACCATGCCCGGCTTTAAACTTTTTTTTTATTGACAGACTCCATACATATAGACAATATAACATGATCATAATCCTCTCCCACCACCCTCACTTCTCCCCTACTGCCCCTCCATTGAATCCCTTCTTTCCAGTTAGTCTATCTTCTTTTTTCATTTTTCTAGGCAGGGTCTCACTCTAGCCCATGCTGACCTGGAACTCACTCTAGTCCCAGGCTGGCCTCAAATTCAAGGCAATCCTCCTACCTCAGCCTTCCAAGAGCTGGGATTAAAGATGAACACCACAACACCTGGCTTTCTTCTGTTTTGATGTCGTTATTTTTTTCCCTCCTGTTATGCAGGTCTTGTGTAGGTAGCATGAGCCACTATGAGGTCATGAGTGAAACTTTGTGTCTGGAAAATAGTATTGCAAAGCACTCCTCCCCTAACTTTGGCTCTTACATTCTTTCCACCATCTCTTTTCCACAATGATCTCTGAGCCTTGAAGGCTGTGATAGAGATGTGTTATTTAGTACTGAACCTTCCACTGTCACTTCTCACTCTGATCAGCACCATCTGAAAAGAAAAGCTGTTCTAACCCAAAAATGAGAGTGGCATTAATGTATGGGCATAAACCTATGTATTTAGAGAGCAGTTTGGTGGGTATAATGTATTCATTTGGCAGACAGCAGTAGTAGTTTCCTCCCTAGGGCTTATCGCCTCCCCAGCCATAGGCTTCTGAATAGGTTTTCAGACCAGACATGAATTCCTGCTGTGGAGGTGCCTCAAATCCAATCAGACATGCCACTGTTGCACCATTGTCACATTTGGCCTGGCTGGCCAGCCATAGCTTGCAGGGTCTACTGCTGGTTAAGACCATTGATGACTTTTCTCCCCCAACCGGCTGCATAGCTCTTTCCAGGATCCTAACAGCTAGTCAGCAGGGAGGAGGCTTCCAGCTCAGCTCCAGCTTGATATCTTCCATCTGCTTTCTTGTATCTGAAGTGACTTATCTTCCCTTTAAAAGTCTAGACACTCAGTTGGTCATGGTGGCACACACCTGTAATTCCAGTCCCTTGGAATCTGAGTATCATTGTCAGCCGCACATCACTAGGATGGCTCTCCAAACCAGGCACAGTTTAAGGGAAGAAGAAGAGATTTATTAAAGCTACAGATCCAGGGGAAGTTCCATAATGGCAAAAGAGGCTGGCTCCCTTTCACTGGTCCAAACAGAGAGAGGAAAACCCATTATCAGCACCACACACACAAGCCAAACAGGCAGAGGGAAGAGAGATTTCTTCCCCCTTTATATAGACTTAGAGTGGGGTCTTGCAATCCTATCCTAGACTTGTTGACTTCCTGTTCTTGAGTCTCTGGAATTTCCTTCCTGCACTGCCCTCCGAGGAAGGAATGTTCCTTTCTAGCTCCCCTTGAGCTTCTTTATATCCTTCCACCTACTGAGAAAGGCTGCCTTCCTGTGAACAACATCAGAGGCCCACCCAAGATTACTAAAAAGGTCAAGTTGACAAGAAAACTTAACCATCACACTGAGGCAGGAGGAACTCAAGTTCAAGGTCAGCTGGGTCACACAATGAGACCCTTTCTAAAAGAAAGTAAAGAAGAAGGCAAGACCATCCATTGTCCATCTTGCCTAATTGTCTAAGAATGATCCAAACCTAGTAAGTGGTTTTAAAACTATTGTTTTGGGAAGAAAATCCTTAAAGAAAAGTGGCCAGTTGATTAATCACATGACAACCATTTCTTTTAAACTCTGTTATCATCAGCCTCAGATAACTGTCAAGCAAACTGTCAAGCACTGTCTTTGTACTCAGACTTAAAAGCACACATACAGGTGCTTCTTTCCTTCCTTTCAGGTTGGTTCTTGTCTCTTGTTCTCAGCCTCCTGTATGTCTTTGGGTATTTATGAAAGATATTATTAGAAGTTGTCTTTAAGTCGGGCAGGCAAAGTATGACAAATCAGCCTACTAGTAGGGTCTTGCTCTAGCCCAGGCTGACCTAGAATCCACTATGTAGCCTCAGGCTGGCCTTGTTTGCAAGGCCTGATGGTCTGGGTTTCATTCCCCAGTGCTCATGTAAAGCCAGGTGCACAAGAAAGGTGTATGCATCTGGAGTTCCTTTGCAGCTGCAAGAGGCCCTGGCGTATCTATTCTCTCTCTCTCTCTCTCTCTCTCTCTCTCTCTCTCTCTCTCTCTC